>CABFWO010002222.1:0-31208 GCA_902155825.1 Timema genevievae
TGTCTATTCAGCTAGTGATATTAAAGAGAGAGTTCATGATAACTCAAAGTGATGTATAGGTCAGAGAGATAGGCCTATTCGTCACAACTTTCAGCAGTGCTATCGGCTCCACTGCAAATATCATTTGTTGTAAATTTTTTTTAACCTTTGCATTCAGTTTAAATTTGTGCACCAGCCTTTGTCTATGAGAGGACAAGGGGATGGTACACATTTATGAAAAGCTACTCCGAGTACACCCGACAGCTATTCGAACCCCAATCTCCACTTCATTGGCCATCTAGTCATTTTCAAGAGTAAAGCCAGGATCCAGGATCGATGTTGGAACGAAACATAAGTCTAGGTATTGATAAGTTAGTTAAAGTAAAGTTGTAGATTAGTCCAATAATAATTTAGAAAAGTTGTATACTTAGAATTCTTTAAACAGCTCTCTATATGATGATAATATTACTATCATAAAAAGTGCACAATATTAAGAAAGATGTCTTCCCCCAGCGTCAAGCATCAGATGTAGACACTTTAACATCATCATGTAAATTGCGCTATTAAAGAATTGGGCCATCCTAGGCAGCAAATAGTAGTGCCGTTTGGCTCTTACTCAGATTGCAAACCTGACATCCATAACATAAATATAGCAGAGGTTTTTCCTCATGAACCTGAGGAATTTGAACTCAACGTATTTATGTCTGTACTTGTCTGTCTTATCTGTTTGTATGTGTAGCTATCCATAAATAATAATACTCTCTGAAATCATTTATGTTCAGGATTTAGAATGGATTTTAAGAAGTATTAATTCGGAATCCTTCCTTTAGTATCACATATCTTCCCTATGAAATAATGACATTCATTCTTGTTGAGAAAAGTTACGTAACACGGGTGGGGGGGCTAGGTTAAATGTCTACATGGTGTTACATGGGGGATAGGGGGGCTAAAAAGGTAAGAAATAAGCGTTACGTGGTTTATGGACGACCTCTTATGTAGGCTGGTTATATACATCTCGTACTATAATTGCCACCATCAGTGATCGTGGGGAAAATTCAAACATAGAAGTTTAGCACCTTAAAGTTGGCTTGTATAGGGTGCGAGTTTGTGGATCATTGAGTGTTTAAAAGCAAGAGGCTCTAAAGTTCTAGAAGAACCAGGTTCCACACCAATGTAGGGTGGTTATTTACAACTTTGGCTTGTATACCATGTGAGTTTGCGTACCAAATTTTAACAAATCCAATTTACAAACGTATGTTGTGTCGTTATTTGATTTAAAATTGGTTTTTATCCACACCTTAGTTATCTATCTTTTAATTATTTCTTTTTATTGTTTTACATTTTTAATCTTTGTTCTCGTGTAATTTTTTTACATTTGTTATTATTTGTTCTTATATTTTACTACAATTTTTTCTACTATTTTGTTACTATATTTCGTTACTGCCATGTCTTGTCTTTACTCAGAATGTACCTTTTATTTTATCATTGATCTCTATTATACAACTGAATGGACATCTGTGGCTGAAATTTTCGAGCTATCGGTTGCATACCATTGTGTAAGAGAGAGGGGAACTTTGGGGTAATCTATTTGTCTCTTAAACTCACACAAGGCAAAGTGGCATTTTACATCGTTCATTAAATTGATTGACTAAATGAGATACATCTCAATGTGTGATTAGTTAAATGAAATAAATGTGTTAGTAAAAGCTTTGAAGGGCGAGTTTTTTCTTTAAATAAGTTTATATAGGCTATCTATATAGGAGGCAATCATACATATATACGATGATTTTTGAACGACGCTCGTTTGGAAGGCTTTAACTCGTACCATAATCCTACCCTGTAGTAGTGTTTAGTTAGGATAAAAGACCATCCAGAAGGGAATTTCTACTTCCGTTCTAAATGGCCGTTTATCCTACCAAAATACTAATATATGATAGTATTATAATTTTGGTACGAAATAAAGCCTTACTGATTGGGATTATTACTAAAATCAGGGTTTAGTAAATACCGTACTTTTTACAAGCCTATAACCTAAATTACCTTTTGAACTTATAAGACCTCTACACAAAGTACGTCATTCAAACAAATGTAATATAGTTTTTAGTTAATTTGTTTCATAATAGTTATCGAACTTTCAACATAATATGGTTTCTGAAATCAATATACAAGATTAAAGCCAAATTTAAAAAATATTGTTATTTAATCATACTTTCTACAAGCCTACAACCTAAGTGATCGTTTGACCGTATGGCAGTTATACAAAGTTTGTCACTCAAACACAAGTAATCAAATTTTAAGATATTTTATTAATTATATTTATCGAATTTTCAATATAATATTGTTTCTAAAACCAATTTACAAATTAATAGCCAACTTTAAATATAAGTGTAGTCTTGGCAGACTGTAAACAACATGGATAATAACTACATAATTAACTAAATATATTAAAGATTTTATTCGTATCTGTACAGTATTTATTACCTGTAAAACTGAATGGAATACCCTTTAATGTAAATGATTCTTTAAGCAAGTGTGATATAATACTTCACTATTTTTAAATAATATCACTTTTATTCATCAGAGACATGTTTTCTCATAAAAAATTGAAAGAAACTGTTAAATCTTTCCCCCACAACGTAGAAGACGATAAAATTGAGAGTCATGCTTTGGACCTTGGCAATGCGTATGTTTATGTCCATCAGTCTAATATAGAGATCACTGTAATTGAGTGTATTTGACGTGCTCTATAATGCATAAATATATAACTAATGGTGATTTCTGGTGTGAAAGTTTATTGTTGCCACACTGAGCCTATCCTGTTCTCCCCTAGAATAAGCGCTTATGTGGTTGTGGAATTCCTCTGTCAGCTATCTGTGGCACCTAAAACGTGGTGATTTTAGAGGGCTAGTTTCAGGTATGGTGTAAGTTTACAGTCCCTTATATAAATATTTCCAGTAGTAACAGGTTCCACAACTATGTAGGGTTATTGTAGGCACCTAGTTGGCCTACTACAATATCTACCAAGTATGCTCGTGCAGTACTTTTAAATATAGACACTGTGGCACTTTAAACTTGGTAATTTTAAAGGGCTAGTTTCATGTGTGATGCAAGTTCAAAGTCAATCATCTCAAAATTTCCAGAAGAACCAGGTTACACGACTACCAATGTAGGGTTGTTGTAGGTACCTAGTACTATTTACCCCACCAAGTGTGCTCGTGCCGCAATTTCAAATACAGAAACTGTACCACCTTAATTTTGGCGATCTTAGAGGGCTTGATGCATGCCTGATTTAAGTTCAAAGTCAAATATCTCAAAATTTCCAGTAGTAGTACTTACCCCATCAAGTGTGCTCGTGCCACAATTTCAAATATATAAATTGTGGCACCTTAAACTTGACGATCTTAGAGGGCTTGATGCATGTTTGATTTAAGTCCACAGTCAAATATCTCAAAATTTCCAAATGATCCAGGTTCCACGACTATGTAGGGTTGGTGTAGGTACCTAGTAGGCCCTACCACTAACCCTACCAAGTGTACTCTTGCCACAATTTCAAATATAGAAACTGTGGCAACTTAAGCTTTGCGATTCTAAATAATTGAGGCTATGTTTTCTAAATAATGTATTTTCTTTGAGTTAGTGCAAGAACCACATTTTCATACAGAAGATTTACAAAATTGTACCAATTTGTATTATTATTCATATTAATAATTATTTTTAAAGGTATTGATCAATTAATTACATATTTTTATTAAAATAATATCTGGCTATAAATTATTTTTTTTGCATTATTTTTTTTCTGTGTCGGTATCAATGATGTATTTTAGAATCATATTTGTTCTCATGCCCCATCTATTATGTATTTTGGAACCATATCTGCTCTCGTTCGCTATCTATGATTCTTTTGAGAACCATATTCTATTGTTAGTTTTATTAATTTTTCTAGTGTTGGATAAAAACTGTTAGTTTATTGTGTTTGTGGAGCTTTTCAGCCCGCTGATTTTTCAACATGACAAATTGCAACAGTTGTTTTTACTTATTTGTGTTGTTACTAGTTTTAAATAATCAAGGTAGGTTAATATATTTTAAAATCGTATGTATTATTGCATTTTTAGATATTTACATAATTTTGTATTCATTCGCAATATAAAATTATTAATCAAATCTTCATAGTTCGAAAGGGGGTGGGGCAAATACTTTTTCAACGATTTATGCTTTTCTTATTTGATCATAAATCGCCTGAGCATAGGCTCTTTCTACAATTGTTTAATGTTTAGTCTTGGGAGGGGTGATTTATATCTTCAAAACATTAGATAATATGTTGTAACAAAGCGTGAACCGCGTCAATTTGAAAACTTGAATGAAGATGTTCATCCCCACAAACTTATCATGTATTAAATTTAAATGGTAAAATTCCCAAGTTTGCTATTTAATATTAGCTGTCTTATGATTTTGACTGAAAAATATTTAACATGAATGAAATTACCCTAAGTGGACTATCACACATTTTGATCAAAACTGGGAATCTCACAACTAATTTATTATGTCAATGTTATAGATATTTAAGCGTGTAAAAATATACAAATGTCTTTGTAGTTGAACGGGTAATTTTGTTAAAGTTGACCTAGGTGGTTTTGTTAGAAAACATGAAGTATTTAGGCCTATATAATATTAATAGGCATAGATCATATAGTACTACTCTCTTTTATCTATAACTAAACGGTTTTAAAGTATCCACTTACTGTCCTAGTAATTGCTGTAAATTTTAATTTAAAAAAATTTAAAATGCATTGACTACGAAGTTATACTTGTTTAAATCTAACATAGTAAGAAGTGATTATGTTTTGAAATTGGCGCACAAATTCTCGGGTCTTTGGTCGTAGCCATTGAAAGCGTTACCAAACCGAGCTCTGGTATCGTATAGGTCATAAATATTTCGTTAACATCGATACACTGGTTGACACCAGGTCAACCATGAAAACATGCCTATTGAAAAGTTAATACTGCAGAGTCTACTTATGAGTGGCATTATTCGACCAGGGGAACAGGTTCTCAGAGAAGAAGCATTTAATGTGTTTTATGTAAAGGGTGCAATGACGACTTGATTGTAGAGTCAGATTTTTGAAAGGAGTTAGGTTCTTAAACTCCCGAGTAGTGGTTTAGGTTGGACAGCCAGATAGAACCAGATTGAGAGGTATTGCTGCGAATGGAGAAGGAAAACCAAAGAGCTATTTGGGCACTCTTATATCCAGAGGCAAGCTAATTACCTTTTCAATATTGATATGAGATTCCTGGAGTTTGTTGAACCCTCAACTAAGATAAATACACTGGATGGTATTTGGGAGCTTAGTGTGTTTAGCACTGTATTTTTTGTCTTATGTAGCTACCTACATGCAATTTTTTGTTCACATCTTGAACTTGCTTCCTGTCAGCATGAAGAAACATGTTATATGTTGAGTACATTCACTCAGGAATAGTTTATAGCATATGTAGGCAAGCCATAATTATATTCATCCCATTACTTTCTGTATGATCACTGGTGATAAGACTTTTTTTGCTTCTTAGATGGTAAATAACTCTAAAATCCTGGAAAAGTGTAAGGTTTGATTATATGATTAGTGAGCAATGCTACTGGCATGAAATGAGAGTTTCACTGGTATTTAATTTGACTACCTTTTTACTGAAAGCCAAATAATGTTATAAAATATTTTTATTACTGAAACTACAAATTAACCCCAAATATTATAACCATACAGGCATTTGTAGGATAATGGCGTGTTTTCTTTTATGCAGGATAATACTCGTACAGCTTCTCAATGGCCCGTTTTGTTCCGGGCTCAGCCTCCGAGCCCACCTCGGAAGTGGAGCTCACCCTTTCCTGCAGGTATACTATCACATGGTATAGGGTTGGAAATAGTTAATATTTTCACTCTACCTCCAAAAATAAATCAAGAAGTAGTCTAAAGTTTGTGTTCTTTGTGTGTAATTCAGAAGTGTTTTTATTGTTTTTTAATCGATTATTTGAATTACATAATAGATGGGGTGAAATAAATTCTACCCAATGCGGAACTTCTTTAAATGACAGTGAGTGGCATATCAAGGATATTATTAGGATGGTTCCTTAGATAAATTATATAAAGTTTATATATTGTATCACAACTTGTGAATGTGAGGAATGCCAGGCCTCCACCGTGGTTCGGATTCCATGTTAAACTGTAGGTCCTCCATTTCATCTCTCAATCACCCTACCATTGCACATTAGCGTAAGTGCGTATAACCCGAACGGGTAGTAAGACACAGTGCTAATAATAATAATAATTTATATATTGTAAACCTGCAAACTAATTTCTTATTTTGGTGTGTTTACAAATTGAGGGCTTCAAGAAGGTACCTGGCTTACTAACATTCTAAATCAAAAATGTTCAAATTGGAATCGAGAATATTGCTGGAACATTATTTTATTATCCTATTAATGTAACCTAAAATAATGTTTTTATACATCAAAATATTTTACAGATAAATTATATATAGGCCCATAGCATATTTAAATTTTCTAGACAACTAAATTAAAACCATATAGGACACACGTTACTTTTGCTCCTGAAATGGTAAATAGCGGTTTTAGCTGCATCAAACCAGTATCAGATCATTTAATTTGGCTACCTTTTTTAAATTGAAAATAAGGTTCATCCCTTAAATAGGTGCAACGAGGGTGTTTTTTTCCCTTCCAAAATCAGATTTCTCATTCTCTTTCATGAAATGCTTATTCATGTCTTTAAAATTCGCTAATTCATCCCACCTTAAGCCAAGCAATAACACTATAGCTACAGCATAGCGATACTAAAATTAGAAAATGTTAGGTGCCAGGTTGTGCTTGGTTGTGCTTGTAAAATGGACCTTAAAGCTGTTTTATTTATTTCAAAGTTAACTTGCATGTTTCTGAGACTCCAGGAAGAGTCTGTTTTGTTTTCACAGGAACCTATTGGATTGTGATGTGTTCTCCAAGTCTGACCCAATGTGTGTTACTTATCTCAAGACCTTCAACATGGATTGGCAGGAGATCGGCCGCACAGAGACCATTGATAACAATCTGAACCCTGACTTTGCCACCAAGGTGAGAGGGAATAATTCACATCTTCTGGGACTAGATTAGATATTATTTGATAGATGGCCCCTATAGATATTTTCTAGTTACCATTTGTAATGCGTGTGTTTGATTTAATCCTATACATTCATTACAAGTTTGCATCCATATTTAAGTCATTTTTTGTGTATAAATTTGAAGTAATTTTTTATAATCACCAGGTCATTTTTTTATAATAATTTGTAGGTCATCTAAGTCCAGGACTTGGGGTTATTAACATTCATATTTCTATTGTAATAAATATTATATATGAAAAAAGTGCATTGAGCAAAAACATTTAGTGATAAATAAAATGATAGAATATTAGGAAAATGGTAGAGCACAAATAAAAGTAACAACACTGACACATATTTACACACACTTCAATATTTCGNTGTAAATATGTGTCAGTGTTGTTACTTTTATTTGTGCTCTACCATTTTCCTAATATTCTATCATTTTATTTATCACTAAATATTGTAATAAATAAAATGATAGAATAGTAGGAAAATAGATAGCTCATATAAAAATGTAAAAACACTGTAAACACAAATTTACACACACTTTAATTTCAAATCTAAATATTTGAAAGATTCGTATCAGATTTATAATTTCAAATTGAGCCCAGATTAAGATTCAATTCAATGAAATTTAATTTGAAATTAATCACTCCCTTTTGTGTCCTTTGGTTTCCTCTTTAAGGAAGTCGCATTGCACGTTTCACACTTCCTTCTTATGAGTTCCTGTAGAATGAAACCGGAGTCAGGGGATAGAGCGGTAATGATCGACTTTATTCAAGAGATAGCCAGTATCTCTTTGTCCAGTGAACTGTGTCATTCTTTTCTTTGTAAAAGAAATATTGTGTTCGTTCGTTTTATATGGTTTTATCTAAATTTCTTATACATTGTTCCAAATATAATACAATTACCTCATAAAGTTAAAATAGTTTTTTAACGCGATAGTTATATTAAGTCATTTTAGTGCCGGCAATTTGTAATTAATGGCAAAAGAACTGGTAATGAGCACAATAAAAAATAACCCAATTATGAATAATGATGTTTCATGGAAATGCCAACGTTTATATACTACTATGTTTTACACCAGGATTACCATTTAAATTCCCGTCAAAATACTTTATGTGCAAGTTTAGCTTAACTGATATAACTTCTATAATATATTTGCAATTTCACTGCCCTAAACAGCATTTTTATGTCATGCTAAATTATAATTTTTTCCCTCTCCCGGCTTCTTCCATTTACATTCTTCCTCATAATAGTAATAATGATAATGATTATGATTAATAATAACAATTAATAACAATAATGATAATAATAATTAATAACAATAAAAACAACAACATTAACAACAACAACAATTATTATTCCATGGTGTCCCTTGTGGTGTTTTCCTTACATACTTCAACTCCAGTTCTCTAAGGAGATTCTTTAAGGTGATTTTGTTGCTCTAGGTGCATCTTTTGTACCGGTTTGAAGAGCAACAGATTCTGAAGTTTGAGGTGTATGACGTGGATGTCAATGATCCCAGCCTGGACAAGCAGGACTTCCTGGGGTATTGCGAGACTACGCTGGGACAGGTCTGTATGTATGAGTACATAGGATGGGGGGAGTTTTTATCTTTAAGGCCTACAAAGAACAAGATCTGGGATAGTAAGCAGAAAGCATGAAATAGTAACATGTGCGCTTGGAAGAAACATTTAAAAAGTCCAAGCTGAGATAGCACTGCCAAGCACAAAGAATAACAAACAACAGTATAACAACCCGCCTCAGTGACGTAGTTAGCTAACACTCTAGTTTCGTGTTTAGCTAGATTGCCGAGGACGGTGAGATTGAGGTTCATATCTCACTTGGGGATTTACTAAATGGATTTCCACTTTCCCACGCAAATGTGGGTTCACTTCCTCTGTATTCAACCTTCCTAATTTCTAACCCATTAGTGCTTAGGTGTATAACCTGAAAGGGTAGTAAGCTAAATAATAATGATAAATAAATTCTAATAAACCATCTTATTGTCCTCTAGTTAGTAGTAGAACATGAAGCAGAACACATTAGAATTGTACCTTTTAATCCTTAAATACCTCAAATCCTTGAGGATATTCAAGATTTTTCTTTATTTTCAAATTTTGGATCAGAACTGGTTTTCCAGCTCTTATATTTCTTTTTGGTGGTTCCGCTCTACATAGTTATAGAACAAACTTAAATACCAGTCCACCAACTATTAATTTACCATTTAACTGGATTTATGAATCTATAATGAATGAACTTAAAAAAAAAATTACTAACACTTAGCTACCATTTCCATTTTCTATATTGACTTAAGAATTAATTTAGTTAAGTAAACCTTTTATGTTTACTATGTTTTCTAAGATTAAAATTTGAATTTGAAATTCATACTACCTGCTTCGGTGGCTTCCACATAAATTTGTTTATACTTTCTCTAAATTTGACCTTCCTCATCCTTAAATCACCCTAATTAGTACATATGGGTATAACAAGAACGGGTAGTAATACATGGTGTTAAAAAAATTCATATTAAAAATTAAGATTCAAATGAAAGAGAAAGATTTTTAAAATAGTGGATTAAGCTGATTTTTATAATAAATACAAACATATTTTTCCCCTCACATTTTTACCCTCTTAACTATCTGTTTTAGATAGAATGTGGACAACAGTGGTATGTGTATTTTTCTGAATTTTTTTTCCGCCTACTTAAGCTTGAGTTCATTTGCTATCCTTTTGTTTTAGTAAAATAAATTTTAATATCTTAAATTTTTAGTGTGTAAATACTGTGAATTAATAGCTCTCTTGGTTTTCTAATCAACTTCTCATTTCCCGACCATACCGGCCTCTCGGATGTCAGCTACTGTTTGTTTTCCTTTCAGCTCGTGTCTGCAGGCAAGTTGGTTCTACCTCTGACAGGTATGCCCGTTAACAAGGGAGAGATGATAGTGAGCGTCGAGGAGCTGGCATCGTCCAAGGATGAGGTCACGTTGCAGTTCTCTGGTCGAGGACTCGACCGCAAAGACTGGTTTGGCAGGTGAGAACGGTTCTAGCACAACGCATCTATTATTAGTAGGGCTGCGCGGGATCCCAAACTTTGGGGAAAAATTTGGTAAAATAATTGGGAATTTGGGTACCTTTAATGTCAAGCTTTAAATAATTGGCCTTCGCATAAAGTAAAAAGCTAACTAAAAAGCACAATGTTTTGAATTGGTGTCTTAGGTGTATAAATATTATGTAAGCATCATATGGGTGGAGGGGGTTTTAGCTTCACTTATTTTTGCTGACAAGGGGAAACGGGGGTTCAGAACAATGCTTACATAAGACAGAAAATGCCACAGTGACCCAGACACTTTAAACGACACATAATAATTAAAAGTGACAATACATGGATTCAAGGACCTTGATCATCAGATTAAAAGTAGTTCAAAGTTTTTTTATGAATAAAATAATTGATGTATTCACTAATAATACTTTTTTTTTATAATTTCAATTAAGTGTACATTAAAATTAATTTTTTGATAATTTCTATAACTTTTTTAATCCGACATGTTAATTGCAATGAATTTAAACTATTCACACCATTAATGTACACCTTCATATTAATAATTACCAGCAATTTATAAATTAAAAATTATTCCTTTGAACAAATTACAAAAAAAAAAGTCCTGAAATAAAACACAAGCGAGAGGATGGGAGGAGCTAAGGGGGGCAGGCGTTTGTTTATTTTTGCTTACAATGTTCAAGATAGCCAAAAATCTTCTTATGTGGAGTTACTTAATGATTTCATATAGGTTATGTACATATAAATCTGTTATGGTTAAATAATATTGTTGATTTCACACTAGTCAATTTTATAACAAAAATTAAATTTTATTCCTGGGCTTAAAGCAATGATTCGCTAGAGGATTTAAATTTTAGTACTCTCAGATCCTTGATATAAATGATGGCTGTTTTAGTCTAATTTTTTTTACATCCATTACTATTTCCAACCTATGACCTGAGCTAATTTTTTATACGAGCCATAGATTTTCCACTACCGGCTTGCTAGACCTGTCTTAGCTTTATAAATATAGCTCAAGACTAGGACAGGTACAACATCCAGTTCCCGGGCGTTAATTTATCACTGTGAAAGAGTAAATCCATATTTTCATCATTGATACATTTTAAGGCCATGCCGAGAATCAAACCTGAGGAGTCTTAGCTCAATAGGCAGACATGCAGACATGCTACTAGACATTTTAGTCTAATGCTTACAGTATCACATCTTGTCTTGGGGCGTTACCTTAGGGGCTCATTTCCCCGAATACTTAGATTTGGAAAGCTCAAAATATTTATGGGCTTGAAATTTTGGGCTCCTTGGAAAAGGCTCTATCTTTGCCTTATGGGGTGTGTATGGTGATCAATGACTAATTGTTTACTCTTCTCTCTACTTGTTGGGATGTGTTTTGTGCTAATAAAGTTTTGGGGAGAGGGAAAAGAAGAACCTAACAAAGAGGGTATTTTGCAGCAGACCATTGACATTTCAAGGTCACCAACTGAGTAGACTAGTTTTGTTGATAAAATAAAAAAAGTATGAGGCTTATATAATAGAAGGGATCTTAGAACACAAATAGCTTGGTGCAAGATGGTATAAAGTGTGCTTTAATGAAAAAGTGTACTATGTACATCTTAAAAATTATTAATTCTCTAATTTCTCCCTTTGCTAAGAAGTTAACTCTAAGTGAACATATAGAGGGAATATTGGGGTTATTTACTCTAAAAAAATTGCTAAAACTTCATATTCAAACATATTTTCACGAATGTTTATTTATTTATTTATTTATTTTTTTAACTTTCTTCAAAAGGATTCAATTGAATCATAATTAATTTTTCAGTTATTATTACAGTAAATTTAAAATTTATTCAAATAATTATTTATTATGACCTAATTTGTTTAGTTATTATAAGCACTTTTAGATTTAAAAAAAACGTGTCTTTTATCTTTAAATATGATGTGAAGTTAGTTTGCTGGTAGTTAGTAATTTAGTCTAATAATTTCTAAGACAAACCAAACCTAACAACCAAACTTTAAGCAATATATCACCTATTGGGAGAAATCGGACCCAATTTTACATTTTGGTTCGTTCTAAGAATAGAACCCTGATTTATTTTAGGCAGTTGTGTTACTGGCTGAGCAAAGATATCAGGCTGTAACAGGAGGGGTATTTGCTGTAGGAAAGTTGACAGAAATGGGGGGGATACCTAACTTAAATCAGATCTTGACTGTAGCATGCTAGTTATTCACTCTATATGCACATGTTAGGTGGATCCCGTGTCTGTTTGGTCGCAGCTCCGATCCATTCCTCGAGCTATCAAAGGTGGGAGAGGACGGCGAGTATCGGCTAGTCCACCGCACCGAGGTAGTAAAGTGGTCCCTCAACCCTGATTGGCACTCATTAACGTTACCAGTGCGTTCACTTTGTGGGGGTGACATGGAACGTGCCATTAAGATTTCCTGCTATGACTGGAACCGCAGTGGCAATCACAGCTTAATTGGAGAGTTATTTGTGACCTTGAGGGAGCTGAGTGAAGCCCCCCACACTAGCAAAGTGTACCATCTTATAAATCCAGACAAACAGGTGAGAGATTATTTCAAGTCTCATACAATTTTATTCCCCTCTTAGCACAGCTGAGAAAACAAGCCTTCATCCTGCGACAGTCCAACTCGTCACTCAACTCCACACAGCCCTCTAACCCCCACCTTACACCGTGACTACACGGTCTAAGGTGTCGGGGCATCTATATTGGATTGCTAGGTACAGAGGGTTCAAGGTTTGAATTTCAGCCAGGTGGATTCCAGGTGGTTTTTAATATGAGATTTACTCTTTGGTTTTCCATCCTCCATGCTAATGTGGGTGACTTCATATTAATTTCCCTCATCTCTACCCCTGGGATTATATTGATAAATAAATAATACGCCCCTTCAATAGACTAACATACATTTCCAATAAAATCTAGACCTATCATGTTTAATATTCAAATGAATCAAAATCATATGCCGCATGAATGTTATGTGAGACAACTTAACCTAATTATTAACTAATTATTTATCTGTTTTATTACAACAAAGTTCTTAATGCGTGAATGTTTCAGACATCCCTTGTGCTCTTGATTTCTATTTGGGATTTTTCGGTTCGAGGATTTGAGAAAATTTTCGATTCGAGACTTGCATCCTTTAAAACAAAATCTTCAATTTTACAAGTGATTATTGTTTCAGAGCTCTAATTGTTTACAAGTAAGTATTGCACTGTATAGATGGCAGCACTTGGAATAAATAGATAGATAGAAAAAACTTCAACCTTATGTGGACTCCTATCCTTCCTACCATTACACTTATTAATTGTTTTTAACCTTTTGGATGTAACAACAGTAATCATGATATATTATGTTTGTATAACACATCTGTTTAGTTTTTTCTATCTATCTAGCTATAGTGTTGCTATCTATATAGAGCAGTTTTTACTGGAAAACAATCAGCTTTTGCATGTTAACCATGCAGTCCAACCAAGAAAACAACTTACTCTCTTTACTCGAAGAAGTTATTTATGGCAGTGAATGCTCATCTAATGTGTTTGTATATGTTAACGGCAATGTGTGTAATCCAGGCATTCTATAAAGTGTCAAGGCTTTCTATATAATTCCTAAGTGGTTTAAGCAAAGTATGAAGTAAATTAGTTTTGCTGTTGTATTTCATATTTTTCGTAGGAAATTTATAGAATAACCAGTCATTATTATATTACGAAGAACAATAGCTAACATAACTTTACCTTAACTTACCTAACTATCCTATTCTAAAATAACTTAACAGGACCGACTCAAATCCTAGGAATTAGGTGAACCTTCAAGTAAACTGCGCTAGGCTTAGATAGAACTGGATAAAAGGGCAAGGGTTCTGGCGGGAAATAAAGCCTGCTTATTGTTCCAGCAGGTACTACTGGCTCAATCTCTATTGGAGACATTCTTTGTTCTGTAGCAAACCGGGGGTTCCCAACCAAAATAATATTCAAGGGGTTTAAAACTTGATAATCTTTAAGGGGTCTTAGACCTTAAAACATTTAAGGTGTTTCAAATCTAGAGAACATTTATGGGGGTTTTAGACCTAAAGAATATTTAAGGTGTTTCAAACCTAGGTAGCCTTTAAGAGGTGTTAAAATAGAGAACATTTAAGAAGGGTAAATTTTTATTTTTATTTTGCACTCTTCCAATAGGTGGTTAAATATAAAACACCATTTTTAAGAGATTAACTAATAAATTTAATATATTGAAATTAATTATTCACTTTGTATCATTCATTATTTGTTCAAAATTTAGCTACTTGTTTCAATAAAAAATGCTCTTTACACACCCCTATTTATATTATGTTTTTATGATATATTATTTGTATTATATTTAATAATGTCATAGATCTATTTTTAATCTAGAATTAATCTAATGCATCATTTTTATAACTTCCTGTTCCTGTCCTGATTCTGATATTTTGACTCATTTTCTGTCCTGTTCCTGTCCTTATATAAAAGTGTCATTCCTGTCCATCCCTAATATATTTTAGTGCTTTATTTAGAAAATTTACTTTTTTTAAAATTTGAATTACAGTGCAATGAAAGTATTAGTGGTAGATCGGACCAGCTAATCTAGCTTTTATATACTCACTCACTCAAACTTGTCATTCACAAAGTATCATTCATACAAGTTATATTGTTTATTGTATTATACTTGATAAGAAGGTACAGGAAAAGTGATTTTCTCTTTTAGGAAGTTGTGTTACGTGTTTCACACTCCCTCCTGATGAGTT
Source organism: Timema genevievae (assembly GCA_902155825.1). NCBI lineage: Eukaryota > Metazoa > Arthropoda > Insecta > Phasmatodea > Timematidae > Timema > Timema genevievae. Next base: position 14,951 of record CABFWO010002222.1, read on the forward strand.
CCGATAGAATTAAACCTAGGTCGGGGGATTGGGCATTAACGATTGATTTTCTTAAAGAGGCAGCCATTTACCTTTTTGTCCAGTGGCAGTAAATTTAAAGTGTGAACTGTGTTATTTTTTTCCTTATAAAAGCCATGTTATGTTTGTTCCTTTTATATGTTTCTATCTTTTCTGTAGCTTCTTTTAAATATAATATTATATTGTTTATTGTTATACTCACTCTAAATCTCTGGTGAGATAAGTTAACAGCAACCAACAGCCCTACGGACACATTCAGTGAACCTTTCTCTTTTGTTCACAAGAACTTGATCTACAGTAAGTTGAGCTGCTAACACTTGCGAACCTGACTTCAATTATAATCCACTTGTCTTTTCTGTTTTTATATCATGGGATATCTTAATTTTTCATATGATCGAGAATCGAACAATTCTTCCAGAAGTTGTAGGCCTGCTTCTAAAGTTCATCACTCTTGACCATAGCCGAGGCCAACAAGATGGTCTTATGCTTTACTAATCCTGAAGTTAGGCCAGGGTTAAATCCCAACTGCACTGTAAATATAATTGAGTGTGATTGCATGATTAGTATGTCGAGGATGAGCAACTTTGTCATTGTAAGTGGATTGCTTACACCACCATTATATGTATATAAATAAAATAGTAAGATTTTATCAATTTTGAACACAACAAACTGTGTTGATTTTCTGACACCTTAACACAATCGGTAGCGTGTCTGCCTGTACCGTTCACCACCTCCAATTCTAACCGCTAAAGGCCACAATAGCCAGGAAGAGGGTGGGCGGAATCTACAATTTAATGTAACAACAATAGTAACAGTTGTAAGTTTAAGAAAAAATTGAATTATTTATTCAAAGTAAGACAACAGAGATAAATAAGTAATACAGGCATGTAAGATAATTGTTATGTGACAGTTGGTAACACTGAACCTACATTACTTTATTATAATGTTCTGTGACCTCGACAAGAGGCATTCTGTCAAGTCATTTTATTTATACTGAACTGTGTTCTTGTGTATTTATTTAGTAAACCATATAACAATGTCCTCACAAGGCGAACTGAGTAGTGTTGAAAAAGATAAATAAGACAGAGACTGCACTTCTGCAGTACATTTGAGGATGTATTTGACAATCTCAAAGTAATAGTAGTCCTTAAACAGGGTGTCCAGCAACCTGGAAAAGTCAGGGGATTTGATTAAATTTCTGGAATTTTCACATATTCACTAAAATAATAAGTCCAAGCTATTTTCAATTACAATAACCAACTGTCTAAATAACATTTTTCTTACAGTTAACACTCATTGCGAATTTCTTTTAGTACATTTGTCCATGTTGAGTGTACTAATCTCAATTCTACAAGTCAACATTTTCATCTGAACTTTACACCCCTCTAGTGTGTGTCTTTAGCCAAAGTTGAGTCATTAGTTCATTAGCCCGTGTAAGGCGATCTTTTAATGTATAAATATAATCTGAAATTTAACTTAGATCGCACGACCCAATATCCCATTGCTTTAGGTTGACATCATTTAACCCCTTCATAGAGTGTTACAATTTCAAAATGTGTGTGTGTCCAAAAATACTACACTAAGTTGCGATTTTAATACAATAATGTGTGTAATATAGTGACTGTAAAAGTTGTAAATTGGCTCTGGAAAAGTCAGGGAATTTTAAAATATTATTTGGCTGGACACCATGTTAAAGAAGACTACATTTGAAACAAAAGAGTTATATCATAAATTATTTATTTATACGAATTAGTCTGGAAGAGACCCCAATAATAATAAAAAATTGTTAATATAATAATAAAAAGCTTAGAGCTCCTCTACTTGGTTAACAAAGTGGCTGAATCAGCCTTGTGACTTCAGACTAAACAAACAGATTAAATCATTAAACCTTTGAATCCTTATATTAATAAAGAGCATAAAGAGCTTGAAATATAAAGGTATAAGGTATTTCCATTATTGGAATATCAAAGAGCTTAAAGAGCTTAAAGAGCTCTTCTATATGTTAACAAAGTACCTGAATCACCATTGTAAATTCCGACTAAATCATTAAATTTAAATTCAAATATCAATTCTGATCAAAATAAATTACACAAAGGTTTGACTTCCCGACATAACTCAAAACTTCTGTGGGACTATTACTTCTACCAACTTAGAAGTAATCGAGAAGATTTCGACTTGTTAATATTTACCTTTATAATAGAAAACACAGCAATAGTACATTAAAATACTGGTAATTTCTCACTAAATTAATCAGTTATTGTTAAAGTTATAACTTATAAACCAACAAAGATAAATTACTTTTATAATTTCTTCAAACAAAATATGCCTACAAAATGTTATCTTTAATTTAGACATCAAATTTTAAAGTTAAACAATTATTGGTAACCACAAGTGCAGTAAAATTTAGATTTAAACTATATTTTCCAAGCAAGAAAAAGAATCAAAACGTGGCTACCTACTAATAAGTCTAAATATTACAAAGAATTTAGCACCCAAATGGCAAAAGGAAACATTAAGTGTTCCATAAAACAATTTTACTTTCCAAAATAAGTTTTCTAGTTAGAAAGTACTGACACTTAAACTGAACGATTTTAATCACATAATTAACCATGTGCTAAAACACCTAAACTCATAAGTCGTATATATTTAAAAATTTAACAAAATATAAAGAGTTAATATTTTGTCATCCTAGAGCGATTATGTCCAAGTCCAGACCAGGACCTCTCCTGGTTGTGTCAGAATTAATAGTCAACCTTGTTAGCTGAGCACCAGCCTTATATAGGTCTAGTTGACGGATGTAAGGGGGAGCAGGGTTCTTCATATTAAAAGTATAATGCCACGTTGTGAATATGTGCTAGCAGCATGATTTTCTTGTTAACAACCGTCATCATCCTGACACGTCATTCTGGAAATCTGGTGAGTTGACAGTGAAGATTGCGTGAGGTTTGTCTCTCTGCCGGCTAGGCCAATCAGCGTAGGTCTGGATCACCTCATATCGGTGTCTCGTCGATCCTCTTTTCCAAGGAGTGTCAGTCTTCTTTTTAGAATTATTTGATGTGATGGTTGTTGGCCGAGACTTTAGGGTGAGTAAAGCACATATTTTAGACATAATAAGGTGTTGTAAATCTTTGATATTACAGGATGTCTATATGTATTGGTTTTATTTGGGGTGGGTAATATTATTGTAAAATTAGCTAGCATTGCTAATGTTACATACCTACTGAGCTAAAAGTCCCGGGTTCAATTCCTGGCATGGCCAAAAATTTATCATTGATGAAAATAAGGTTTTACGCTTTCACATTGATGAATTAACGGCCTGGGACTGGATGTTGTGCTGTCCTAGTCTTAAGTTAGATTATAAGACATATAAAGCTACGACAACCCTAGCAAGCTGGTAGTGGAAAATATATGGCTTGACTTGAACACTGACCACAGGATGGAAACAGTAATAGATTTATATATAGTAATAACATGTGTTTGTATTTGCTTAAAGGCCCTTCCTTTGTAAATCGAGCTGTATAAAGGTGGTTTAAGCACTCTGCTTACATTGAAAAAGTTGCTCATCCCCAGCATTCCTTCATGATCGGTCCATTACTAAAATTATGGTGCCCGTACATAAAATTATTTCAATCATGACTTATTTATGGTGATTGGTACACGAATATCCTGGATACACTTTTTTTAATGTGTGACTTGTGTTGTTATTCATGCCAGAAAAAGAAACCGTCTTACACAAACTCGGGTGAGATCCGGCTGATGAAGTACGAGCTTAGAAAGGTCTACTCTTTCCTCGATTACATCATGGGCGGGACTCAGCTCAACTGTACCATAGCCATAGACTTTACAGGTGAGGTTATGAAACAATCTAACTGCCCTGGACTCACATTCAATGCTCCTTTCTATTTGGGTCACATGAATATCAAGGTTTCTACTGGAGCTGGAATGAATCCACTGTTTTATGTGTCTAAAGCTCCAACATACCTTTGAATCACGAATCCGAAACATAGAAAATATTATGAGCATAATAGGAAATAAGAAAATGACAGAATAATAGAGGATATAAATAGTTACTAAATGTTAGCAATTAACCTTCTTTAGGAGTGTGCAAATGGTGATTGGGAGTGTCATCCACTAGATCAACTAGAAAACTAACGTCTGAACCAAGAGGGGAGGAGTCAATGGAAGTTAAAATAGAGGAGTCAATGGAAGTTAAAATCGGGGAAGATTCAAGGGAAGTTAAAATCGAGGAGGAGTCAATGGAAGTTAAAATTGAGGAGGAGTCAATGGAAGTTAAAATCGGGGAAGATTCAAGGGAAGTTAAAATCGAGGAGGAGTCAATGGAAGTTAAAATTGAGGAGTAGTCAATGGAAGTTAAAATCGGGGAGGATTCAAGGGAAGTTAAAATTTAGGATGAGTCAATGGAAGTTAAAATCGAAGAGGAGTCAATGGAAATTAAAATCGGGGAAGATTCAAGGGAAGTTAAAATTGAGGATGAGTCAATGGAAGTTAAAATCGAAGAGGAGTCAATGGAAGTTAAAATCAAGGAAGATTCAAGGGAAGTTAAAATCTAGGAGTCTATGGAAGTTAAAACTGGGGAGGAATCAATGGAAGTTAAAATCGAGGAGGAATCAATGGAAGTTAAAACTGGGGAAGATTCAAGGGAAGTTAACATTTGGGAGGAGTTAATGGAAATTAAAATTGGGGCGGATTGAAGGGAAGCTCCTTGTAATTTTGCTGCCTAAAACAGGTTTGATTGTTTTCCCCTTTCCTAGTGAAATTATGAATTTGAATGAGAATATCCTTTACCTGGCTGGCTTTCTTCAAAATTTTGCTCACTATATTTAAAATATTTATATACCAGTAAGTTATACCAAGATATACTGAGGCTTGATTAAATATACAAATTTGAAATTGTTTGCATTTGATTCAAAATTTTGACTGTTCATTTCAAAAATATTTGTAAAAAATCACCATTCACTCACCCTTGCTAGTTTGTTTGGTTACTCTAATATATATATATATATATATTATGCTGCATGTATTAATGTCCTGTCGAGGTATTCCCTTTTATTCCAGTTGATACTCTATAAACAACCATATTATGTATGTATATTTCACATATTAAAAGTACCCAACTAAATAACCCCAAAATACACATCTCTTTTATTTTTCAAGTGTTAGTAAAATCACAAGGGTGTGTCAAATATATCCAACATTAAACAGCAAAAAGTTTTTTTTTTCAAAATAAATAAAACATTATTTACAATTTCATCATTGTTCATGAAAAACAATCTCCAAATTTTTTTAAACGTTGATATTATTTAATATTTGTAGATATGGGTGTACAAATTCACTCTTTAAGCTTTGTCTAGTTAAATTTAAAATAATTTAAAAAACTGTTTATGTTGGATTTAAAAAAATAAATTTTATTTAGTTTTAGATATTAAATATTATTTAAAAAACTTTGATGCAGAAATGGCTAGCATAATATATTGATCTAAACCGTTAAATCAAGCTATTATCACAACATGACTTTATATTCATTATTTTAGATTTTTATCGTGTGAATGTTAGTTTGTGATGTACACTCCATTTACTATGAATGGTAGCTAGTTCGACTTGACGGGTTACTCTAATAATACAGCTTACAAGATGGGGCATGCTTTAATTGCTCAAAGGAAATGGAGTGCACATCAGCACAAGATTACAGAAATTGAACATAACTGTGTGTTTTAGCTTTCAATATTTTTTATTTGTGAAGTTTTATGATTGCCAAAGCAAGATTTTTTTTACTTGAATTTAGAGTTGATAAATTATTTGAAGCTCCACAGACTCTTAGTTGTGGAACTCTAAATTATAGTGTTAGCTGTGGTTTCTGATGAGGTAATTTTTCTCTCAACAGGATTTGTTGGTGTTGGCGGGTATAATTTTATAGTCGTGCGAACATGAGCGGGGTAAAGTACTCTCTTTAAGATGTAGTCAAGTTTAGCTTAGTACCCGTAGTTGTCTGTAGGTGACACAGTATTGTTATTGTGCAACCTCATCTGAGGAATTGATGGTGATGTTTGTCTATTTGTACACTTTAATACTCTTATGCTTGTTAGAGATATATTAGTTAATTATAGAAAAAACCTGCATCGGTGGTCTCATGGTCTAATGTGTCACGACTTGTTTGACTGGCGGTGTTGGGGTTTGAATCTCGGTCAGGTGGTTGTATTGAGGTAGTTTTTTCTAAGTGATTTTCCACCCTTTCTTCACACAAATGCAGGTACCTTGAAAGGTGGCAAGGATATCTTGCATTATTCCACTATTTTATATCTTATAAGGTAGACTCATAACAGGGGTGGTTGGGCAGCAAATATTTGTATCGAGCGGGCATTACAAAATTACACTCGGGCACGAGCAGAATCAGGCGGGCATTTCATTTTTGCAAACAACTTTGTCACAGGCCTATAAAATTTCAAATTATAAGTTTAACAGTCTAATTTTTTTTTTCTTAAAGATAGAAACAACTTTGTCACAGGCCTAATAAATTTCAAATTACAAGTTAAAACGGTCACATTTGATTAAAAACATTGAAATTGTTAGTTTATGCTCAAAATATATAGTTAATAATGATGATGGGCTCTCACTCGCTAACGAGTATGATTGTCTTTCACGGATATCATTAGTTGAGATTGTTGGTTCTTAGGTGACTGTAAAGACCAATCCTGGAGTTACAGTCTCTCCCGCAGTGTTGGCACAAACTCTCTGCGTTGACATCTGGCTGTTGAGGGTTGACTCTCCTATGACGTATTCGCTCTTTCCGGGAATTACGCTTGTCAGATTGGTGTCTTCGTCGTTTTAGTTCAAAGTGTTGTTGGCCTTCGTGGACAAGCCGACGCCATGCCTGGCGATTGGCCGCTGTGGCCTCCCAGTTGTCAATGTCGATTAGGCACTTCTTCATGTTGGACTTAAGAATGCCCTTGTACTGTTTGTGCTGTCTCCCCAGGTTTCGTTGGCCATCCTTCAACTGTGAATACATAATCTGTTTTGGGAGTAGAGTTTCGTGCATTCGAACAATGTGGCCTGTCCATCGAAGTTGATGCTTGATTATCAACGCTTCAATACTGGTGGTATTGGCCTCTTCTAAGACACTGATGTTAGTACGCCGGTCTTGCCACTTTACTCTGAGGATTCTCCTAAGACAACGCAACCTCTTCAGGCATTTTAGTTGCCTTCTGTAGGTGGTCCAAGCTTCACACCCATAAATAAGAGTTGGTATTATGATACACATACAGTTTGGTCTGAATTCTGATATTATGGCTGTCAAAGACTCTTTCTCACAACCGTCCAAAAGCTGCGCTGGCACATTTTAGGCGGTGTTGGGTTTCACAATCAATATTTGCATTTATCGATAGTTGACTGCCAAGGTAAGGAAAGTGTCCAATGTTCTGCAAGACCTCCTCATTGATTGTGATGGCAGGAGCTGCAACGTTGGAATTGAGTGCAGATTGATATAGAATCTGCGTCTTTCTGATATTAATGCCCAGACCAATTAACGTATATGCTTCATTAAATGTAGTTAAAATAGCCTGGAGATCCTCTTTTGAGTTGGCCAAAACAACATTGTCATCTGCGTATTGGAGTTCGAGGACTGACGTTGTAGATATCTTGGTCTTCGCTCATAGTCTGCTAAGGTTGAATAAGCCACCATCCATCCTGTACACTATTTCTACACTTGGTGGCAGTTTCCCATCTATAAGATAAATTATAATTCCAACAAATATTGAGAATAGAGTGGGGGCAATTACACATCCCTGTTTGACACCCGTTGTGATCTCAAAGGGTTTTCCAAGTCCATTGCTCAGAACAGTGCCATTCATGTTATCATGTAGCAGGCGAAGAATCTGAATATATGTCAGGGGACAGCCAATTAGAGCTAAGATCTTCAAAAGAGCATCTCGATTAACCGAGTCGAAGGCCTTTACAAGATCAATGAAGGCTATGTGTAGAGGATGATTTTGTTCCCTGGATTTCTCTTGCATTTGCCTTGCACTGAAGATCATATCAGCTGTACCTCAATTGGGTCTAAATCCACATTGTGTTTCTGATAAAGACCCTTCGGCGAGTGGTATCAGATGGTTGGATAGAATTCTGGCAAGAGTTTTGCAGACAACAGAAAGCAGAGATATTCCACGATAGTTGCCACATTGAGCCTTGTCTCCCTTTTTGAAGATGGTTACTATTAGTGCGTCTCTTAAGTCAGCAGGTATGGTTACGGAGTTCCATATCTTGACGATGAGCGCATGTGTATGCTCATTTATAATGAGGCCCCCTTCTTTGAATATTTCAGCAGGAATTCCGTCTGAGCCAGCTGCCTTATTATTCTTGAACTGTCTTATTGCATCTTTGACTTCTTGTAGTGAAGGAGCTTTGCCAAGGTGGTCTTGTATGGGCTTTTGAGGAATTATTGTGAAAATGCCCACATCAATGTGTGCATCTCTGTTTAAGTGTTCTTTGAAGTGTTCCTTTCAGCGTGTACCAATAGAGCTGCTGTCTTTGAGGAGTTTAGTGTCATCCTTAGATCTAAGGTTGACTTAGGCCTTGAGTAGACAGGCCATATACAGTTTTAGTAGCACTGAAGGAAGCTCGGGTGTTGTTGGTTTCAGCTCGATGCTGCATTTCATGGGATTTTAGAGTCCATCATTAGTTTTTCAGTGCCCGAGTTCTTCTTTGCAATTCGGCTTTGGTTTCTTGATGCTTTTGTTTTTTGGAAGCTGATTTGGGATCATTTTGCCAAGCAGTGTGTGCATTCCTCTTCTTGTTAATGAGACTTTGAATTTCTTGGTCATTTTCATCAAACCAGTCCTGATGTTTTTTCTTTGTGCAACCAACCGGTTCTTCGCAGGCCGACAGTACTGCACACTTGAACGCTTACCAATGCAGTTCAATATTGTCAGGATATTCTTTGGAAGTTTTTCACTGAGGAGTTGATGGAACTTTATCTTAATGTTATCTTCCTTGAGGCGTTCAGTGTTCAGTTTACATTTCATATGTCTTCTCTGCTTCTTTCATTTCAGAAGAGTGTGCAGAGCCATCACAGAACGTATCAGTTGATGGTCTGTCCAGCAGTCATTAGCACTTGTCGGGGCCTTTGTGATTAGTACATCACGTTGGTCTCGGGCACTCATGATTACATAATCAATTAGGTGCCATTGCTTTGATCTGAGATGTTGTCATGATGTTTTAAACTTGTCCTTTTGTCAGAAGAGGGTATTTGTAATAATAAGGTTGTTTTCTGAGCATTTCGTGAGTAGTAGAGTTCCATTAGAGTTACACTTGCCTACACTTTCTTTACCAACTATGCCAGTCCATAGCGCTGAGTCCTTACCAACTCGAGCGTTGATGTCTCCTATGAGAATAATCTTGTCAGATCGTGGTATACTTTTTAAAAGCATATCGAGTTGGGAGTAGAATTTTTCCTTGTGATCTTCATCAGAGATGAGAGTTGGAGCGTATGCACTGATTACCGTAGCTAGTTGTTACTAATAGAGCATATTTCGCTTTGCTTTGTGAAAGTTATGTTGGAGCATAACCAGTTCCTCTACCATTTCTTCGAGCAATTGCTCCCTCCGTCTAGTACACACATTTAATAAATATTTAATAAATAGTATTTATTTACTTTATAGCACAATTTATAATTTATCAACTACATAACTGCAAATTAATATAAAAAAATTGATAGTATACAGTATGCACGAAATTTGGAACATACATAAATCAAAATTGAAAATATGTTTATTTGAAGCAAAATGGCCATTTCCTATTTAACGTTCATTTGATACGTACTTTTAAATCTATATCCTAACAAATCTGGCTAATAATATTGAATTAAAGAAATGTAGAGAAAACTAATTTGATTTAAGTTTTTGCAAGCATAGGGCCTAAAAATCTCAATGTGGAAAAGTTGAATTTGTTATGTTGTTGGCATTGACAGAGAAAATTAAATCGTAGGAATCTTGATTTTGCTATGTTGTAGACTTGTAACTTGTGAAAAACATGATTGTAGCTCTGTTGAAAGCAAACATAATAATTTATGAATTAATAGAAAAATAATATTTACCTTTGTTTAATATTAGTTGAATTGAAATAATTCAACTATGGATATCAGTTAAACACTATTTTTTTCAAAGTTTGAATTAGAGTTTAGTGCTAACATGGTATTATATACTTAACCAAGTTCTTGAGATGCCCGATCAAAATACGGGCATAAAAAATACTTGCCCGACATTCTGAGAGTTTTGGATGCCCGATCTATTGCCCAACATTTCGGGTGCTCAACCACCCCTAACTCCTAGTATAATCCATCAATGTATGACTTTTACTCTTCAGGGTAAATGGAGTGTACATTTTCTCCAAAATTCTTCTTTAATATACCTTATCCCACTAGTGTAATTAATATATTCATACAGCCCAAATAGTTACTAAGATGTTATGAAAACAAATGTAGAAAAAATAACCCAATCAGCTAAAGTACAGAAAAGTCTCGATTATTCAACATTCCGTTTAATCCGACATATTCTTGTACTTTGCTTTTGATGTCACGTTATTAATATGCTGACATGACCTTGCCATAGGGAAGAGAAGAGAAGCAAAGCTGGGGAACAGATTCTAATCATTAAACTTCCAAACGGTGACTTTTTGATTTTGTCTACTTTATATAAAACTTTAACTTAATTAATTTAAAATATATTCTCTTCAAATGAACAAAATAAGATGTTCTAATCTATTGCATAATTTACACTAACACACACTAATAAACCTTATTTCATATCTACTCTGTACTTGCATTTAATTTTGATTTATTTAGTTCCAGCCTCTCCTCTTGTTTCCGTACTATCCAATATTTTGCTTATCCTACCACGTGTCGATCCCGTTTAGGTTGGATAGTCAGGACTCTACTGTATTAGACTGTACTGTATTGAATTTGTTTGCATTTGTTTGACTGGGTTGAGGCTCAAATTCTAAGTATCCATTGGAGGTTTGCTGGGGGTGCGGGACCACATGTGTTTTTCACTGTGGTTTTAAAATCCATTTTCTATGTTAATGTGTGTGTTTCTCCTAAAACAACACCTGCTCATTCTCATCTCTTTATTAAGGTGTCGATAATAACTCTTTAAACTTTTATTGGTGGTCGGATGTTCTAAGATGCCAGTCTCACAATAGATTGTATTTCCGGTGAAGATTTAAAATTTTGCTCAATGGGGGAGGGTGTTTCTTAAATGACGACTCTAACAAATGTAGCTCAATTTCCTCTTATTATACCTTTCTAATTTCTCCCTCATTAGTGTAAATATGTGAAAAGCTCAAATGGATAGCAAAGCTAGACACGGTAGACTTTTTAAGGAGTTGTGTTGCACATTTCACAGACCTTCTTGAAGAGTCCAGATAGAATGAAACCTAGGCCATGAAATTAAATGGTAATGACCGATTTTCTTAAAGATACAACCACCACCCCTTTGTTCAGTAGCATCAGTGTGTGTAAACTGTTTTCCTCTTGTTATTGTATAAAGCCATAGACTGTGTTTTATTCCTTTTATTTGTTCTTATCCCTTTTTCAATCATCCTCTTCCTTGTATAGTAGTCACTAAAAAGTATAACTCATGTCAGTCATATGCTAAATGTATGAATATTAAAATATACTTTCCTACCAGGGCTATTAATATGCACAGTGACTTTTTTTTATTTAAAAATATCGATATTGTTTAATACAAACACTTTTATATTTAAGAAGCTTTTACTTTAGATCCATTACTGTTTCCAGCCTGTGGTCAGTTTTTTATTCAAGCCATATATTTTCCACTACTGGCTTGCTAAGTCTGTCCTAGCTTCACATGTCTTATAACTTAAGATTAGGACAGGTACAACATCCAGTCCTTGGCCGTTAATTTATCATTGTGAAAGGGTAAACCCATATTTCACCAATGATAAATCTTCGGCCATGCTGGGAATCAAACTCAGTAGGCCAATTGAGTTAAGGTGTCAGATATATGTAAGAAAAGTATCATTACATAGCTTTAAGGTGCCTTAGCACACTATTGTTTAAATCAGCACACATTAAATTATGATGATCACTACACTTAATTGTGTGGTGTTTATAAAATATTTCTTTTAACATTTGTTACATTATTATTAATACAAATAAAAAGAAAACCATTCTTTCCACACACAAACGTGTAACTTAATCTAAATATTCATGCCAACCACTATCTACGACTGATTGTGACTGACTCTCTTGAGACTTGAAAAGCGACGTGTTTCACAATCTCGTTTAGTTTTCCCTCTCTTCCATATTTCACTCTCCACTATTGAAAACCAATCATAGCCAAGGCTTTATTCTCATCACACCATACACAGTAAGAGAAAGAAAGAGGGTAACTGTGGATTCACACTTTCGCCGAAAAACTAGCGTAGAACAGGAACGTAGTCACGTGACGAGCTATAAGCTAATCACAAGATTTCCGCTTAGTTGGCGCGAGTTGTTCCTCCAAAGTTCAACTACTTTGTCCGCTCTGCCCGAAATGTTCGGCACAGGAGAACCAACCATCTCAAATTATTGTGCATGCGCATTTGACAACGTATGTGTTCCACAGCCAGAATCAAACAGACATATTTGTTAACCGTTGTGAGGAGATTTGAAATAACCCATTAATGTAAAGTGTGTGTATCAATATTTTATAAAGCAACAAAATCAGAATTGAGGAGAAATGTGTGAACATAGCTTTATGTACTAAAATTACTTGGAATTGTTATGTTGCACAAGGGTTTGTAATATCTCAATATGACAAATTATGTTATTATCACAACTTCAATTACTTTAGTTTTTTTCCCCCCATATGAATACTAATCAGTAATGTATACAACAGCTCAGAATGGCAGTAATTGGCCATAAAATGAGTATTTCAGCTCATAATATTTCAATTGGCAAAGCTCTTTAGCTGTCAAATCCGGAATTTCTTGTCGAAGCTGACGTTAGTTTTGAAGCGTCGCACAACCCTACCAGTTATTAATACCTGCCTATGATAACAGACTCTTAGCTAATTGTATCCTGCCTTTTAGATTCACATTTGTGGATCCTTGACTGCAGAACCTCGGTGACTGTAAACCACTGTTTTTGTTGTATTGCTGGTAGTATCTTGATTGAATGTCAGGTTAGCAGCTCACTGACTGAATATTCACCGGACTGTGCCAACGTTTCCTTGCAGGCAGCAACGGGGACCCGACGAGTCCGGACTCACTCCACTTCATCTCGTCGATGGCACCCAACCAGTATGAAAAAGCCCTCACGGCAGTGGGGGAGATCATCCAAGACTATGACAGCGACAAGTTGTTTCCAGTGCTGGGGTTCGGAGCCCGGCTACCCCCAGACGGCCGAGTGTCTCACGAGTTTTTCGTCAACATGCGTACAGACAGCCCTTATTGTTCTGGCATACCAGGTCAGAAGCCTTTTTATTTTAGTGGATTCTTATCCCATTTTATCCTGTCTACTTGAGCTCCACAGGTGTAATAGTTTCAAAACTCAATCCTCTGGAAACTCCAGCAGGGATGGACCAGAATTTATAGCTAGTGCCAAGTATTTATCTCACTTATAATGTTATATAAAAGGAATCTGTAATTACTTTAATTATTTAGCCAACCCGCCTCGGTGGCGTAGTTGGCTAACGCGCCAGTCGTGTTGAGCCAGACCACCGAGGACAGGGAGATCAAGGTTCGAATCTCGGACCTTCCCAATTCCTAATCCATTAGTGTAATTAGTACTTAAGCGTATAGCCCGAACGGGTAGTAAGACGCAGTGCTAAATAATAATAATAATTATTATTTAGCACTGCGTCTTACTACCCGTTCGGGTTATATAATAATTATTATTAATTAAATAATAATAATTATTATTATTTAGCCTCAGTTGAGCTTTGATTTGACACTCAGGCTCAAGCCTAATCTCTGTAATGTTGAGCTTGTTATATTTAACTTTGCTCTAGTGTTTTGTGGCTATGGATGACTCGTTGTTTACTTTTATCTCTACATGTTGTATGTTTGTGGGCGAGGAGGTTTGAGGTTTGGAGGCGGAGGTAGATTATAACATGGAGGCTAGTTAAGACATTTGGCATTTGGAATGTTAGGGTACAGGGTGTACATGAATGGAAGGGGAGAGGATGCCAAGAAGATTAATGGATATGAAGTATGTAGGGAATAGACTGCAATAGAGACCAAGGAACAGATAGCAGTGAGAGGAGGAGAGTGTAAGAGAGTTCAAGAGGAAGAATGGTGGAAGGACAGAGGGAGATGGAGGCATTTTACTAAACAGACCTCGCCATGGGCTGGACACAGTCTATGATGATGATTGTTGCTTAAGCTAGCAACTGAAAAAACAATTTTTTTACGGAAGATATGAGCCAGAAAATGTATATAAATTAGGGGTTTGCAAGCACTGTTTTTTTTTGGTTTTTTTTTTATCATTTAAGTCGATCTTGAGTGAGCTTTTAATGACGCGCCTGAGTATTGAGTTGAATCAAGCTTGGGCTTGATAAATATTTGTCTTAAAACTTAATTATATAAATAAATAAAAATGTGTTATTGTTGGTATTTAATTAAATAAATACTCAGAAATTTTAAAGAAAAGTATTGTTTTAAAATCTTAAATAAATTGTTTTTAAAATGTAAGAAAAATCAAGCCATCATAACAATTAATTAATTATAGGATTAAACATTGAAATTAAGCTTCTTTAAGTATTAAATATTTGGTGGACAACCTCAGAAGATAATTAATGATTCCTTGATATATTTTCATATTTTAGTCTGTAGTATTAGCTACAAAACAAAGTTGAAATTAGGAGTGGCGTAATCAACCTACCCCATTGCACCAACAAAACACCAGATGACAGTTCCACAATATTACAACACGTCTTAACAAGGTCGCGACGTGCGTGCACCTAACTGAGGTGACTTTAGTTCGAGCGATGCGAGCGAGTTGGGGGCGTGCCATGGTAGAACTCTCCAAAGTGGTTATTCCTGTGACGTCTACTAGTCCAAAGAATAGTGTTCTAGAAAGATTGAGATGTTACTTGGTGCTTCGCGAGCATGTGCTTTGTCATGCGTTTCCCCTCCCTCATGACCCAATTATGCTCCACCAACCTTGTTCCTTGCTCTCCCCTCTCTCTGGGTCTAATCATATAGAATGCATGTATGTCGCCATTACCGGCACTCTCGGAATTTACTCTTTATAGAGAAGGAGGTAGCGTTGTTGTAAAATGTAAGGCAAAATTAATGTTTCTGCTTAAATAATTTTTTTATAATGTAACTTTTCAAAATTCTCTTTTGGCTTACTAACTTATTCCTTTTTTTTTACATATTTAAAATACTATGATATAGAAATTGAGTTTAAATTTTACTTTATTTGATTTGATAATATTTCCAAAGACTATAGTAAATCATGTACTCAAAGATCATTTCTAGAGTCGAAATATATCGATTGTTTAATTTGCGATATGAATTATTCTTGACCTTATAGATAGCTAGTAAAAATAATTCAAAAGTAATAAATGTGTGATAGTTAATCATTTTCTTTGACTGGAAGTCGATGTAAATTTTGATTTATATTGAACAAAATATTGCTGGTCCTAACTTAATAATTACTGAAATATTGTAAGATATGTTTGCGAGTAATCTCAATGTTGTTTTTTTCTAATATTCACGGATAACAATTAGACTCCTCTGAAAATTGGGGAATTAAGATTGTGTTTGTTTATACTAGAAATAAATACCTTAATATATTTAAATTTGTTTAATCATAGACGACCAAGAAGTGATTATTAGTATTATTACTATTATTGATAATAATATTATATATGAAAAAATTGCATTGAGCAAAAACATTTAGTGATAAATAAAATGATAGAATATTAGGAAAATGGTAGAGCACAAATAAAAGTAACAACACTGACACATATTTACACACACTTCAATATTTCGATGCTATTGTAGCATCTTCCTCAGGAAGTAGTAATTAGACTGGACAGGATGTTGTCTTCAGTGATGCCAACTTGATTGGTGAGGATGAAAACTTCTCTGGTGGAGTTGAAATTCCCTGAATGATTCTCTATTGCTCTATGGATGGTAGGTGGTGCTGGTGTAGTTTCTGGGTTGAGATTAGCGAATATTTAGGTTAGGTGGTTTTCTAGATTTTGTGATCCATTGATGT
>CABFWO010002222.1:35831-48452 GCA_902155825.1 Timema genevievae
TATTTTACAAAATTCCCTGACTTTTCCAGGTTTTCCAGGCAACATTTTTCAATTTTCCCTGACTACTTTTTTCCAGTTTTAGTGGTGGATGATGACTTTTGTATTATTTATTATTGATCACATATTAAAAAAGTTTGTATCTACTAAACATAAACAGTTTCATCAGTTATTTAAAAAATTAAAATGTCATTTTTTTTAGGTATTATTAACTTTTGTTTTAAATAAAATGATAGAATATTAGGAAAATGGTAGAGCACAAATAAAAGTAACAACACTGACACATATTTACACACACTTCAATATTTCGATGCTATTGTAGCATCTTCCTCAGGAAGTAGTAGTAATTACTACTACTTCCTGAGGAAGATGCTACAATAGCATCGAAATATTGAAGTGTGTGTAAATATGTGTCAGTGTTGTTACTTTTATTTGTGCTCTACCATTTTCCTAATATTCTATCATTTTATTTAAAACAAAAGTTAATAATACCTAAAAAAAATGACATTTTAATTTTTTAAATAACTGATGAAACTGTTTATGTTTAGTAGATACAAACTTTTTTAATATGTGATCAATAATAAATAATACAAAAGTCATCATCCACCACTAAAACTGGAAAAAAGTAGTCAGGGAAAATTGAAAAATGTTGCCTGGAAAACCTGGAAAAGTCAGGGAATTTTGTAAAATATGTTTTGTAGCCACCCTGATTAGACCAGAGATTTTTTATAAACTACAATCTTGACATCTTGACATAGAAATTAAATCAGTGTTTCAGGAGTAATTTTTCGAAATGCATAAACAAACTCTGAAAATATCACCCATAAACCTTACCATTTATTTATAAAAGTATATCACCTTATTTGGTTGGTATTCTCTTCATGCCAAATAGCTTCCAAAGCTTGTAAGTCGATTGACGAATCTGTCGATTTCATATCTTCATTTAAAATCTCAGCTCTTTTTTTGGGCAAAGTCAGTTTGCCTAACTTTCTTTTGTTTTGCAATATTTTTTTTAGTTTATAAGCTCTATTAGCCTACTTCTTTTTTGTTCACGGCCGTGACCTTTCTTATCACCTTTATTTCCGCCCATTTTTTCAACAAATATTAAAAAAAATTATGATATAGACAATAGTTAAAACAAATAAAACAAAACACACTGATTTAAATATTCATTATATATTATATATAATAGAGATGGGTCATTCGAATCTTCAAATCCTCGAATCCACCGAATCCTGAAAAGTATTCGAGATTCAAGGATTCGATGTTTTACTTGATACGATGGTTAAATCTTTCCCTCATAAACAAAGCATAATATTTTGAATTTGAAAATTACTAAGTTAGGCCTACTTGAAAAGCACAACTTAATCCATAATCATTACTTTGTCAGACACAAGAGGTAAGTATGAATAAAATAGTTTGTTTTTTAATAATAATTGTTAAGTATAGAAAATATAATGTGCCTTCCCACCTCTATGGGAAACTTGGACTCGACCATGTCAGTGCATGCTCACTTCTGAAACTTTCACCTAGCAAACAATCTTGTAAATATTTTAATGGACACATTAAAACTCTTCAAATATTGAAGATCAAAACTAGAATTACAAATAAACTCGAAATAAATAAAAGAAATTACGGCTTTTTTTAAACAGAAAATAGAACACATACACACAACACAAAGTCAGCCGACATGCCGTATATGTTTACTCGCCTGAGTTATGATTAAATAAACATGACTGTTAATTTTTACTACCCAACTGGCTTTAATTATCTACAACTGTACAAAGAACCCCAATTTATTTCATATGATCATTAAGTTAGATATTTTGTTGGGTTTCAGGAAAAATAAATACTGTCAACAATTAGACACCGATAAAATTGTTTATTTATGCCTACTGGCCTATTTATTGTATGTCGATTGTTTGTTTGGAATCGATTCAGGTAATAATGATCACTTAGTAAATGCTATCGAGTTTTAAGAATCAAATAATGACTTGTTAATTCATAATTAGTTTTTAAATTGATTTTAACTAAGAGTTGATTAATTTTTAAAATATGTTATTGAAGCAATTGTAAAAATATTCAAACGTAGTCCTGCCTAATAAATTGAGAATTAATATATTGCAAGAGTCGAAAATATGTTTATTTTTTAATAGAATGTATTCTCAGAAATCGATATATCACAATAATCGAATATATTTCTTGTTTTCTTTGTGAAGATAGATAATAGATATAAAAGAAAACAATGATAAAACATAATTAGGCATTATTGAGTTCATAATTTCCAATATATGTTTAATTGTTAAGCATGTTGTTTTAGTCTTTTCTTTTAAAAAAAATATTTTTTATTTTTTATTAAAATAAATTATAATCCTTCAATGATGATTAAAGTTGATCAAAAGGTAACTAGACATAATATGTTTGTTTATTTCACATGTTCTTTTAGAAACTTAACTCATTCTAGCTACACTTTTAAAAATAACTAAAAGACACTCAAATTTTGATTGAAATGATTTTTAAATAATAATATGAGTTTAGATTGTTTAATTTGGCTGGATTTTAACCACCATTAATGTGCAAGGGATGGTTGGGGTTGATTAAAATTGAAAGCATGATTGAAATAAATCTTAATTTACTGTTTAGGCCTATATTGTGTAATGTAGGTATATTTGTAAATCATTAAAATTTCTAACAATTTGATAGTATTCAGATTCGTTATTCGAGATTCAAAAATAAAATGTAGATTCGGATTCAAGATTCAAATTCGAGAAATAGTGGAATTGACCCATTTCTAATATTTAATGATTATATAATAATTATTTTGATATTTTCCTAATCTCAATCTTTTTTAGAATAAACTCTAACTTGCGCTTGTGGAGCCCTAAACACATCATTGATACTTGACACTTCTATTGAAGTCATCGCCAGATATATTTTGGTTATGTTTAGAATTTTTCTCATTCATTCTCTACAAATACTGACATCACTGTAAAAGGCTAGGTGAATAGTACTATTAAAGCTTGCAAACCAGTCAATAAAAAAGAATAATGAGTGGGACCAGCAAGGGTTTTATTATGGGGTTGTCCATAAACCACATAATGCTTTTTTATTACCTTTTTAGCCCCCTAGCCCCATGTAACACCATGTAGACATTTAGCCTAGCTCTCCCCCCCTCAGCCTGTGTTACGTAACTTTTCTCACCAAGAATGAATGTCATTTTTTCATAAAGAAGGTTTTGTTATACTAAAGGAAGGATTCAGATTGTGACAAAGACATCGTCCTACCCTTTTAATTATAATTTATATTTACAATCCATTCGTCTAACAAAACGTAACTTATTTAATTTTATTTGTTGATGTACTTAAAGTTGTGCCAACCTTATATTTATCTATTCTCACTTCCCAACTAAAAGGAATTTGAACTTTCTTAAACATGGCAAACTCAAGAAGATGATTAGAATTTAAAATATACATATATTTTGGTCTTACCTGTGAATAATAAAAAACAAAACAAAAACAATAATATTCATTTTACCAAATTGCAAACATTTTATTATTAAGCAATGAATACATACTACCGTTGTGTCGTAGGCTTCAGTGGTTACAATTAGAACTAATTGTACATCAAGTTACAAGTTACGCTACCAGAATGAGCCTTTAGCGCATGTTGATATGGTTTTTTTTCTTGGTTCTTAATTTCCAAACCGTGTGATTCAAGCATTATTATTCTATATGTCAAAAAAAACAACAACATCTGATTTGGTGTTATTTTTAAATTTAACATCTTTTTCTGCTTGCTTCCTGATCTTCTCATTTTTATTTAAAAAATGATTATTAATATATTTGTTTCAAACAAACATTTTCTTTGGAGTGGATTCTACTTTGTTTTGGAAGATGTATTTTTTGGGGGAAAAAAAGAAGATTCAAACGTTTTTCAAATTACGGGAGACGGAAGTGATCCGGACAATTTAAACAGAGATAGGAGGTTTCGAAATCAATCATCTTGAGCGAAAATGGTGTAATTCTCATCCGCGGAGTTAGAAATTGAATATATTATGAGTGAGGTTTGTGCTACACATCAAGACATGGGTTTTAATAATAGCCGGAAGTGCAAGGAATCTATAGTAATGAAGGTAGTAGTTGCCCAATACTACTTCATATAGATTACTCCAAGCCAAATATCGTCATAATTGTTGCAGGTATTTTTCAAGAAACAATTTTTTTATTCATTTTTGTGAGTAAAATCAAATTTAATCCAAATTACATCTACAAAGAAACTACAACCATCGGTGAGACAACAGACATTAAATGCAAGCCGCAAGCATCAATTTAACTTGATCAATTTGCTAATAATTAAGGAAATTATGCTTAAAAAAAAGTATTATAATACTTAAATTTTTCAACATCATAATTCTCTGGCATTTTGTCCTTCATGGAAACATAATATAAAGACTTTTTTTTTTCTCTCTGAAACTTTAATTGTGCAAATCATAACATTTGACAAATTTAATCCAAATTACATCTACAAGAAACTACAACCATCGGTGAGACAACAGACATTAAATGCAAGCCGCAAGCATCAATTTAGCTCGATCAATTTGCCAATAATTAAGGAAATTATGCTTTAAAAAAAAGTATTATAATACTTAAATTTTTTTCAACATCATAATTTTCTGGCATTTTGTCCTTCATGGAAACATAATATAAAGACTTTTTTTTTTCTCTCTGAAACTTTAATTGTGCAAATCATAACATTTGTTTATACCTTTAATTTTTTTTTCTCTAAATTAGAACATAATTTATTTTATTAGGTTAATTAATGGTCGGATTTTAATCCAATTTCAAATACAGTATTATTTCAATCCTAGAGTGTAAGTGGAGCTTCACAGGAAAGGTAGTAGGGAATTCTATAGAAAAAAATACAAGAAAAGTAAAACATATTGTTTTAATTTCTTTATTAAATGTTTACCCTCATACATAGTACAGTTCATACTTGCATTGTTGAAAATATTTGTTTGTATGTTGTTTTATTGTCTGTAATTTTTTTTATTGTTGAGATACATGACTATGTGTGGAGCATTGTGATTGTGGACCTGAGGGTCAAAGTGGTCAGGTACGTTAAGATTAAGGTTGTAACTATCCCCCCCTCCCAGTAGTCCAGAGATAATAGAGTCTGCGTGCTAATGACCTATCCTATTTCTGAGCCGAATGATAGGTTAAAAATATGAATGGAAGAAGTGAGGTTATCTGTAATCATTTTTTTTAGCATAAATTAATATTTTTTTATAGATATATCCCATACATTTTGTTGTTAATATATTAGAGGACAAATCTGTTTTTTTTTCATTGATTTTTTTTCACACAATGTTACTCAAACATATAATGCGTGTTAAGGAGGCTTTCCACAAATAATTATCTTTCTCGTTTGTATGAAATGAGACAAGAATTTAAGAGTTTTCCCCACTGACAGCAAGTGTGAGTTTAGTTACAGATTTACGAATGAGCAGTGGCTGTGCGGGCCAGCTTTCATGGCTGATGTATTTCAGCGACTGAATAAGCTGAATAAAGGTCTGCAAGGTTAAACACACAACACCCTTCATGATTCATGACAAATAAAAGCTTTAAAAAAGAAACTTCAATTTACAACAAAGGAAGTAGGAAATTTCGCAAAAGAAAATAAACTTGAGCTTCATGATTCTGTTGGAAACGACATAAAAGATTGTCTGTGTTTGATTAAAGACTTTGGCGAATATTTTCCTTAGAATTTAGGAAGCAAGTTCTGGATGTGAGACCCTTTTTCTACTGTGGAAGACTCCATCTACCAAACTTCTTTTCAATGAAATAAATTATTGAACTGTCACTTATGAAACCCTCAAATCCAGTCTCATGAAAACTTATTTGGCGGACTTTTTTTTGTGGCAAAGGCTGAACGAGTTTCCTCATATCGCTGACCATGTCATCAATGTTATGCCTTTTTCAACAACATATCTCTGTGGAGTGGTTTTTTATGCTTGTGCTTGAACGGTAACCCTCCAATACAGGTACTGATGTGCCACGTTCTAAACTGCGTGGTCCAAAAATTGGCAGACCCATTTATACTCGAAGTTGATTAGTCAGCTATGTTAGCTGGATACACTACTTTTTATTCTGCCTTCTGGCCTGGTTTACCATGAGGAATGCTGGCACTCTGTTTATGATGTCAGCGCATATGTCTTATTTGTTTACAATGTAACGGTTACAAAAGCAACAGCTAATTCAATCAAATGGGAGTACACTCACCCTCGGCCTTGTTGAATGTAAACACTAGAGCCCACGTGCCGTGACATCCACTCCCCAACACACTATCCCACTGACTAAATGAAGATACTGCCCAACTGTCTGCTCGTGATGGAAGCTCTACCCAGAAACAAAGAGGAATGTAAACTTGAATAGTGGAGGTTTCGGTTCTGCCGACCAGATGGTTCTCCAAGATTATAGCAGTTCCCAGAGCCACCGCTATCCCTGCTGAGCATTGCTTGTCTCCCCTCTTCCACTCCATTTTCTCCCTCCCTCTCTCTGTGGGCGTATCAGATATTTGTGACGGCTATATATTGGAATGTATCTTTTTGATAGCTACTCATTGTATCACTGGTCTCTAAGGTGAGAGCGCTAGATTAAACTTTGATTAAATCTGTAGTATTCAAAATTCTGTTTCGACGTAATGTGGGGGGATCTTTTTCTAAATTAATGTTTTGGGACATATTAAAGATGAATGCTGATTTTTAGTATGGGTAAACTTTCTTTTCTCGCCGCTAGACGGCGAACTATTAGACACGCTCTTACCTCCTTTGAAATATCACTTGCAACTTAAGATATTAGATATATTTCTGGGGTACTAAGTTTGACTATGTATTTTATGTTTATTAACTTTGAGTCGGAAGTATGGAATATAACTGAAACTGTGTTTTTTGAATGATACAAGCTAGCTTATTCTTGATAGTAAGACATCCTTCAGATGTTCTATGGCATTGCTCACTTCTATAATGAATAGTTTGTCAGGTCATTAGCAGGGGGGATGGCAATCTACATTGTAATTTATTTTATTACTGTGGGACCCAAGTCATAGCTGTGCCCAGGGTATTTTAGCCTTGGCAAGCAGGTTTAGCTAATATTGTGGTATTTACACTTGTATACTCTGACATTATATGTATATAAATATATATATATTTTTGAGGATTGTGAAGTTTGTGGCAATGTAAATTAGGTTTACAGCTATATTTATCATACAAAGCTTAGTCTATTTTGGCATTAATTAAGAAATATGACCTTATTAAAGTCTTCAACTTTATATCTAAGTAAAATAGAAAATACATAAACCTTAGAATTTTCAACTTTAAACTCTTGTCATATTTAGTATGTTTTGGACTTAATGTTTACAATGAAGTTGGCTCAGGATTTTATGGTTATTTTTGTTTCTAATATAAGTGTTTGTTCATTATTTATCTTCGACTTTGCAAACTTTAAGCAATAATGGTACATTTGTACCTTATATCTTGTATCACTTATTACTCTTATAACTAATAAATTAATACTGTTATTCTCTTGTAACTCCTTGACTCTTTATTCACACTTCCTTGTATGGTGGGTTAAGGGTGTTACAATAAGTTTATCACAAAACCTTGCAATACTCATTTTGTAATTTAAAATCCATAGCACAACGATATTAAACAAGAAACCCCTCAATTTAGGCCTTTTGATTATATTTTAATAAAATGTTCTGCTTCGATTTCTAGTTGACAACAAATCATTAACTACAAATTTTGTGATACAGAATTAGGTTCAATCTTCTCAATACATAGAATAAAATTTTATTTTTCAATCATTTATAAGTAAATATTCTCTTAAAACAAAATTAGCACATTATTTATTTTTAATCAATATTTGTTTCAGCATGCTACTTATAGTTTACCACTACTTGAAGCATATATTGTACAAGTAGTTTTTTACATTTATATTACTAATGATAGGTCAATGCTTTTTACATACTACAACATCATTCTCAACATAATGGATCCTGCATGATTTATGCATAATCTTTTCTATTTAGTTAGTCAAGTACAACTTTTGATTATGCATTTAGGCTTTCTTCCACCCCTCCTGGCTCCAAAAACATTATTTTGGAGCAACTTTAGTACAACTAGTTTCTTTGCATGTATATTTACAGAGTACTTCTATGTTTTATACATACTCCACCTCGTTTGGATTTTTTACTACAACCTTCTACTCTACATAATGGTGTCTTATTTATTCCTCCATGCTTTATGCATAAGCCGTTACCTTTACCCTGTTTAGTGCAACCTTCCTCTTTACATTTAGGCTTTGTTCCTCCATGCTTCATACACAAACCTCTTCTTATTGCCCATTTAGTACAATTAATTTCTTTGCATGTATTTTTACGCCTAATACCTCCATGCTTTATACACACACCACCTATGGATTTTTTACTACAACCTTCGACTCTACATAATGGTGTCCTATTTATTCCTCCATGCTTTATGCATAAGCCGTTACCAGTAACATGTTTAGTGCAACCTTCTTCTTTACATTTTGGCTTTGTTCCTCCATGCTTTATACACAAACCTTTTCTTACTTCCCATTTAGTACAATTAATTTCTTTGCATGTATATTTATGCACAGTACCTCCATGCTTTATACACACACCACCTCCCTTTGCCTTTTTATTACAACTTTCGACTCTACATAATGGTGTCTTGTTTATTCCTCCATGCATTATGCATAAGCCATTCCTAGTACCCTGTTTGGTACAACTTTCCTCTTTACATTTAGGCTTTGTTCCTCCATGCTTCATACACAAACCTCTTCTTACTGCCCATTTAGTACAATTAGTTGCTTTGCATGTATATTTACGCCAAGCACTTCCATGCTTTACACATACACCACCTCCTTTAGAGTTTTTACTACAACCTTCGACTCTACCTAATGGTGTCATATCTATTCCTCCATGTTTTAGGCATAAACCTTTTCCTTTAGCATGTTTAGAACAATCTTCCTCTTTGTATTTAGTGAGAGTTCGGCCATACTTAATAGAACAAGTTGATGGTAAAGCTTGTTTTGTACAAACATTTTCCTTACTAGTATATCTAAACTTGATTCCTCCATATTTATCTTTTATTTTCAACATTTGAGTTTCTGATTTGTATGGTGTGACCTGTAATAAAAGAGATACATTTTTATAAAATTTATATGAATGAATGATTCTTAAATAGCTACACTGTGTTCAGTATCCACCCTGAAAGGTAGCTTTCTTACCTTGACCACACTATTCCTGGCCTTATCTTACAAGCTTCAGGCCTGTAATATGTATAAAAGTAAAACAAACGTTTTAATTGGTGCACCCTCATTTTTACTTTAGTATGAATTGAATAATTCAAAGTAACATTTTCATATGTATATTGGTTTAAGAGTAAAGCTTTGAATATATTAAATGAATGTTAAAAAAAACACTACTAAGGTGATCAACCTAAGGTAAACATAAGTACATAAATATATATGCCAAGGCATAGTTTGTTTAACATTTTTGTTAGTTTATGAGTTATCATGACCAGTGATCAAACGGTTTAAGGCGTTAGGCTCTGATCATATGTTAAAGTAATAAAAGGCACAGGTGCACATCTTTAACTATCCCAAAGTCTTATGGAATTTTCTTGGTTTTAAATTTACAGATTTAACACACTAATGTTCATATGATAATAAGAGCCCCAAAATAAAGCAATCAAAACGTTTTCCAGATTTAGGGATTTTTTTCCAATTAAAAATACCTGATCCTTGGCCTTTTATTAGATTAGTTTGATAACAATTTTAACTGAAGATATAGTATTAAAAAGCAAATTATTATTATTTCTGGATACGTGGAATTGAGTCACTTTCAGTCAATGTTTGCAATAAAGAGACTTCTAACTTTCCTGAAATGAATGCCCTATAACCGTAAGATTAAATCACATCATTATCTATGTGTGGTTTTTAATTGTCAAAGAAACATGATCTGACTACTAATGTTAATACTAAACAAACCACAAAATCAAACTAAATTTTTTCTTTTAATTTTGGATACTAATGTATTCAATAGTTAAACTTTCGGTTTAAAATGTATTTGATGATCAATTTACACAGAAAACAATATTCAATATTACACTATATTCCTAAAGAAATATCATTTATAGTGGCTTTAAACCAAATATTCGTAAACTCATAAATTTTATTGTGTATTAACATAGGAAAATAATAGCCTGTGTCTTCAGAGAATTAGGAACACATTTGGGAAAATCCTGTCTAAATCTCTTGAGTTATGCTCAAGTTTGTCGAAAGAATACAGATGAATATACAAAACTTTTATATGATTTAAAGATAAAAAATGATGGTACAATGAACATTTCTTAACAAATAACCACCAGATATTGTCAGCAACAATAATTAATTGCTTCCAAAAAAAAGCTTTCTTTGAGTCTAATAACATAGTTTAAAATACTTTCTTCTAGCCCACAGCAAAAATCATGTCACTCTCACAATATACAGGAATGTTGGCGATTTAAAGGTCAGGATTCGGATACAAGCAAGGTGTATGGGATGATATTTTTTAAACGGTTTTCATTCTGCAGCAATATAAGTGTGGGAAAAATGTACTCTAAATTCCATTCTTAATCTCTTTTATTTTTTATTAAATATGTGTTAAGTCTGGACAGGTAGCAAGTCATGGTAAAATGTTTATTAATAAAAGAATAGGTTTATTTGTATAAAGTGAAAAATGTGATGTTTTATGATCAATCAATAATGAAATGAAATCTTCTTTATGTCTGGTTTGGCTATTGGAACTAAGGTCCTACTAGAAAGTGTTACATTTGCTTAAAGGTTTTGGTTTAACAATTAAACGATAGATCAACTAGCATTTTCTTAAAAGATTGTAGGAAAGATATAATTGAATAATACTAAGATAATCTACTTTCACATTTCATGTCTTATAAAAATGAATTGAAATAATTAACATTTTATTATCAACTCCCCAATTGAAGCCTCACTTTAATAAAAAAAAATCTTTTAATTTTTCATCTTAAGAGAAAGTACTATTTTCCCATGTGTTGGAACACATTTGATCTATAAAAATAACTCCATGACCTCTGTTAGCAAATATTGTGCCAACTTCTGTGGATATAAGGTATCAGTACATCCCACCTTATGACTGCTTGATAATCTTGGTTTTATAGACCTGAGCCGCTCCCTTTTCATTCATGTTGCTCCTCATTTCTCCTCATGAGGTTGAGTTGAACCTGTTCTAGACCTATTGTTTCACAGGAAATTTAGAAACATCAGACTCAAACCTAGGACCTTTGGATCTGTAGAACAGAACTCTAACCACTAGACCATACAGTTGTGCATTTTTAAGCTATTGAGGTGAGGAAAAGGAAGGTAGACTTTTATATTAAATATATCCAAATTATTGTGGAGGTAAAATAGGAAACAATGTAGGAAAAAACACAAAAATTGTGTTTCCTTTTTAACTCTGAACATAATCTGAAAAAACCATATATTGCTTGCACACAGCTATAATGAACTATAAGACTTATTTTAAAACATTATGATTTTTCTAAAAATGTTCAAATTATAGATCTAGTCAGTTTGGGGTGGGGAAACAATCATGTAAATAATATTGTAGAAAAAATAGTAATAATTTTCAAGCTTTCTTGAAATCGGATACTATCAATTTATTTTTTGCCAAACTTAAGAAACCTTATTTTCGGAAAGCAAAATATTTTATAATTACTTTTATTATATTGCAGTAGTATTAAAGTTTTTATTTTTTATATATATATTAGATCCATTTTATTTAAAAAAGCTACTTTTTTTTACATACACCATGTATTACAACCCATATTGGCCATCATTATTTACACCTATGGATTAGAGGTGAGAAAGGTATAATTTAGAAGAAGTTTACTTGTGTGGAGGAAGAGAGAGAAACTATTTCAGAAAAAACAACTCAAGACAACCAGCACTAACTCCTTGTTACTGTAAAACCCTATGATGTGAAAGTGACACCTTGTCCATGTTACTACTAGCATATAAAGAAGACTCACTTAGTAGTGTAAAGATGAAGGATAATTTTATAAAATGTCATAGTATTAGTCGAGATAAAGAGAATATCCCTGTGATAAATTATAATAAATGTGAATAAAACACAATGTGTACTAGGACAAAGATTTGAACCCCTGCTTTGTTTGTATTAACGACCAAGCGCAAAGCTAGTATAACAGCTTAGACCGCTTACTCACATATGCTTAGTAATATAATATAGTTAATTTAGTTTGTGTATCAAACCTTTCAAGTTAAATTTTAAGTTTTCAGAAAGTTTTACACTTCTGTTCACAGGTCCGCCAGGTGTTCAAACCAGGCTTAGTACCAGAGGCAAAGTCCAGGCCTCCTTTTTTTTTGTCCTGCTCGACTTCAGTGGCAGCAGAATCTTATTCTTCTAGGGAGGGTGAGTAAAAAAAAAAAAGGAGTTTGAGAAACTTGATTCCCAAGTCAAAGGGAAGTCTTGGGATAACTATCTCGGCAAATGTTTGAAAAGTTGATT
>CABFWO010002222.1:48508-131842 GCA_902155825.1 Timema genevievae
CCCCCCCCCAAACCTTTTAATTATTGGATATCTCCAGAATTATGTCTTGGCTTGGATTTTTCTTGGAAAATTAGATATCTATTATAAAAACTATATGAAATAGTCTTACTCTAGTAAATCTTACAAAATAGGATGAGTTTGAATATTATTTAGAACTGTAGTATTTAAACCGCAACCCGCGGGCCACTTGTGGCCCGCCGAGTAATTTTATGCTGCCCACGGACCAATTTTAGATACAACAATTTTTCTGTCTAAAGGTTCTGTAAAATACATTGTTTTAGGCCTAGAACTCTAATCTGGGAATTTTCGCGATGCTTATGCAGCATGTGGCAACACTGAGACCCAAAACCTCTAACTTGAAATCCTCGCGATACTTTTGCAACCCGTTACAAAAGTGAAACTCAAGGCAAACATCTGGCCGACTTCAAGCTACCCTCACTCCCTCCCCTCTCAGTACGAGTCAGCCTTTTGTGGTGTGGTGTTGTTTGTACTTTGTTTGGTACATTATTTTTTTATTCAGTTTTTTAACAATGGCTGCAAGCACAACAAAAAGAGAAAAATTAGGGAAGAGGGAAGTGTGTTCAATGAGAAGTCGATGGACTTGTATTTTTTTTGTAAATATTAAAGAGAAACCAGTTTGTTTGCTTTGTAATGACATGGTAGTGGTGTTGAAGGAATACAATTTAAAGCGGCACTATGACTCAAAGCACTCATCTAAAATGGATTCAGTTAAAGGGCAACCGAGATCAGATAAAGTGTCCGATTTGAAGAAAAAACTGCAACCTCAACAAACGTCATTTAAGAAGCAATATGTTGAAAGTGAATTAAGTATTAGGAAAAGTTATATTATATCTGAGAAAAAAGCTTTGAAATCAAAGCCATTTATAGATGGCGAATTTGTAAAGGAGTGTATGGATTTGGCATCTTAAGTTCTGTGTCCATCACAAAGACATTTGTTTTCAAAAGTTAGTTTGTCAGGAATAACTGTGGCAAGAAGGAATGAAGAATTAGCGAGCGATATTGAGAATACAGTTAAAGAACGTGCATCTCAGTTTTTTTTATTGGCCCACGATTAGAGTACTGACATTACAGACACTGCCCAGTTAGCTATTTTTACCAGGGGAATTTACAATGACTTTCCCATAATAGAAGAAATGGCCGCTCTTTTTCCAATGAGTGGCAATAGTAAAGGCAGTGATATTTTTAATGCTGTCTATTAAACTTTGGAGCGATACGATCTACAGTTGAGCAATCTCTCCGGACTAGTTAATGATGGAGCTCCTGCAATGGTAGGGAAAATTGAAAGTGTTATGGCACTAATATAGTACAGCTGCATGTCAAAATGGCAAATTCATACAATATCATTGCATTATACACCAAGAAAACTTGTGCGCTAAAAGTGTGTGCTTTAAAGATGTTATGAAAGATATAACAAAAATAGTAAACTTCATCAGATCCCAAGGGTTGAACCACAGAAAATTTAATACATTCCTAAAGGATATGGAATCAGAGTACGGTGATGTACTCTAATACGCAGAGGTTCGCTGGCTCAGTAGAGTTAAGGTACTGAAGAGAGTTTTCGACCTGAAAGAAGAAATTCGTGAATTCATGGCAAGTAAGGGCAAGCCTGCCAATCAGTTTAACGACCCTGAATGGATGGCTGATTTTGCAAATATTACTGATATCTCTAAGTACCTAAACGACCTGAACTTACGACTACAAGGTAAGAACAGTTTGGTACATGAGCTCTTTGACCAGGTGAAGGGATTTGAAAACAAACTTTGTCTGTGGGAAGTTCAACTACAAAACGTTGAATTAACACACTTCCAAACACTATCCCAGTGTGAAGTTCGTAACAACAAAAAATACATTACTGCACTAAGATCCGATTGTGATACGCGTTTCCAAGATTTCAAATCCAATGAAAAACTGTTCAACATATTTTCCGCTCCATTTGGTGTTGATGTTGAGGACGTGCCAAGCAATGTACAAATTGAGCTTTTGCGTTGCAGTGTAATACAGATTTAAAAGAGAAATATATGACATTTTACTCAAAATATGTTGAAGAAAAACAATTTCCAAATCTCCAAACTCATGCTCTGCTCACAGCATCACTCTTTGTCAGTATCTACAGCTGTTAACAACTTTTTTCAAGGATGAACATTGTGAAATCGAAACTGAGGAACTGACTGAATGATGCCCACTTAGAAAGCTCCCTTTGAATTAGTACATCTGGCATTAAAGCCAATATTGAAAAATTAGTTAAGAAAAAGCAGTGCCAAGTGTCTCATTAAAATTAGACCCAAAAATATTTTTAACACCTTTTATTGTGGGTAAACATTTATTTTATATAGAATAAACTTAGTTTTAAGGTTGAATTTTCATATTTTTACCATATTTTGTTTTAGATTTTAGGTTATTTTAACAGTATGGCCAAATTACATCGGGTACAACTGTAGAAACATGAAATTTGAATATTAGATTATGTGTGACATGTTTTATGTAATGTATGGTCCGTAACACTTTAGCTGGAGAAAAAGTGGCCCTTGATTCAAAAAAAGGTTGGAGATCAATGATTTAGAGTGAATGGTCTTCACCTATATTTTTTTATATTAAATTAATTATCGATGAATATTGAATGACTCTAAAACAGCGATGGCAAATTTTGACCTGGCCTACTGTTTCACCTCTTATTTGTGTTTTTTTAATAAAGTATTAAAAATAAAAATAGTTGAATACTATTAAGTTTAATAAATGACTCACCCGCTTCAGTGGCTGAACGGTCTAAGGCACCACTCATGTGTTAGACTGGCCTGCTGATAACATGGAGATCGAGGTCTGTATCCTAATTGAGTCTACTGAGGATTGTTTTTCCTAATTAGCTTCCTAATTTACATGCAAATGGGGGTACACTACCTCTAAAATGCTTCCTTCCTCATTCCTACCTTTTTAGAGTAACTAGCCTATAAGAACTAGCCTATCTGAACAGATAGTAAGATGAGGTGATAAAAAATTGATTCAAATAAAATTGTACATATGTTAATAATGCCTAGAATATAAAGAAGGAACATTATTAAATTGCCAAAATGAGTGTCTTATTTAATTTTATTTACAATAACTTAATGTAAGAATATTAAAACTAACCCTCTTGGTGGATAGAGGATCACAATACGTTATTATAGATGTTAAAGTAAACACACGTAAATAATCTTTTTAAGATTAGTTTGTATATATTGTATTTTGCTAGCCAAGTTATGTATGTTCTGATTTAAGAGTGTTGTCATTAACAGCACACAAGGTACACTTAGGTACAAGCCTAGGAGATTTCTAGATGTTGACTTTACAAAGTTAACTGTGACATGACATTGAATGGAATGACAATCAAAATATGATTGACCTCACAAACTAATAGCGTGTTGGGAAAAGTATTAATCAATGTTAATTTTCTTCATATCGCAAGCAACCATTATAGTGTTTGCGTATCAGGGATTTGTCAATCATGCTATAGAAAATAATGGGACTTGACACAAAGCCATTTTTCAGCTTAATATACGAGATTATCAGAGGGGAGAGAAATAAATCTCTAAGGAGAAAATTTATTCCATGAAAATAGACGAGTTTATCCTATGTGGGAGGAGAAAGGATACAAATTCTTACAATAGGAGACATTCCCTGTATTACCAATCTTTCTAGACTTATGTTTGATTGATTTTTTTAAACTTTTTGTTCAGTTTTACAAAACAAAATAAATATATAGAAATGCAATAATAACTAAACACTCAAATATAAATCATATGATAAATTACTTAGGATTAAAATTAAGCTTGACTCCCTATATAACTTTCTTCAGGTGCAAAATTTCATTTCAGTAAAACATATGGAACAAAGTGAAACATCCAAAAATTTCAAAATGAAGGACAAGACTATACCGAAACATTTATACTCGTATTATTGTGACGAATGTCAGTAAGTTGTTCTGGAGGAATTCCCAGCTGGTGGGTTGGGCATGCATCATTATTTGGTATGGATAGGCATTTTATTGATTATCATTCATATTTCATAAAACATTTTATTCTATAAACAATTTTTTTTATATATTGAATTTTAAATTAGGATCTTTGGCTAGGGCCGCTGGAAGTCCAAGGTCTGATATCATGGTACCATTTGTTCACCCCACCTGCCTATCTGTAAAATGGTGGTTTGAAATAAGATCCAAAAATAACATAGAATAAACATTTTTGATCTATTGCTCACGAGTTTCACAGAACTTGAGGAGGCATGTTTTCCATGAATAATTTTTTTTTTTTGAGAATGTTTTTCAAAACTCTAGCATGTTTGGTTGAAAGTCTAAAAAAATCAAATTATATATTTCAAGGTTGCTAAACTGTTCCTTATAGTTGGAACTGAGCACGATTGACAAAAGACAAGGTTAAGTATATGACTGCAGCAGTAGACGTAAATTACTTAAGGAAATGCATTACGTATGATGGCAGCACATCCTTTGAATTTTCCGCCATCGCTGCAGCACCATTATAAAAGTGGCCTCTCAAAAATATAATTTTACGCTCGTTTCTGAAAACTCTTTTTGTAAAATCTTTGCAAGGCCCAAGCCACAGATGTCTTCAACTGGAACAAATTTTAAAAATCCTATTTTAAAACAAACTTCCTATTTATTTTCTCTGTATACCTATCACAAAGAGAATATTGCTCAACACCAGAAATATCTGTAGTTTCATGTGCCAATATACTATAGCAATCAGATGTTTTGATTTTATTTACAATACCAAATGAAATTATGTTATCACATGCTACAATTGATTTCATTTTGAATATGTGGACTTGTATAAGATGAGTTATTCCCGCCATTTTCTAAATGGTTCTTTAGAGTTTCGTCACCCCCGTTGTGTATTGCGTGTCTTTGTATTTGGTATGCGCATTTGTTTTACTGTTGTCACTTTTGGTTGCCATGGGCCAGTAGTCTTTTGTTTTATTATTAGCTAAAATGAAGAGACTGAACAGGGTCCTCTCTTGTGCGCGTGATAGATTAAATTAATAATTAAGTCTGAGTTGTTTAATTCAGTGGTCCTCCCGGTTGTGATAGATAGGGATTCCTCAGCCATCAGTCCCGAATAACCCCTTTCAATTCTAAATTATAAAAGGGCTCTAAAATTTCCTTCATTTTTCCCTAAGTAGTGAGAGTCTTCTGTTGTTACTGGCCCAGAATCAGAGTGACCACGCAGAGCAATTTCTTGTTGGTCACAAAGAATAATTGTCTTGATTACTGAAAACATTTATTTTCTTCCTATTTTCCAAAATTTGTTCTTGTCTTCCTTTATCCAGCTTATTTAGAATATTATCAGTTTTATTTTCAAAAAATTGCTAAAAAGTTCTGAGAGCAAATTGAATATTTTTGGTGGTAGGCACTTGCTTTTTACTTTCTAAAATCTTCTTTGGCGTCTTTCCATCGTTTAAAAGCGGTGTTAACAAATGCCCTCAACTCAATATGATTTCCCTTGCATACCTCAGAATCTTAAGTGAAAATAATGCAATATTCACAAAAGGCCCCTTCTTTTAATTTCAAATAGAAAAGCCACTAGAATTCTAATAACCATTTCTTCTAAAATTTAAGTTTCGCTGTCAAAGTGGAAACTTGTATAAATCATTAGGAGCCCAGGCATTTTGAATAAAATTATAATTTTCTACATCTGTACATGATTTCCCCACCAATAGTACAATATAGGGAGGGTTTGTAGTTGCAGAGGTAGATGTACTTAAGATCATCAGGCTTCAATCAAGGGATACATACAAGTGGAGTAGGCTTATTACCTGAGTATGCTAATGATTCTACCACTTTACTTTCACAAAAGGTGGTATATACAGGCTTATTTCCACTGTCTTCTAACACTTATGAACTTGACTCACTGACATTTAGGCAATTCTTGCTTGGTTTATTAAAAAAAAGTTAAACGTTTCCTTTGTCTTTTACTCATCTTTTTTTACAAAATACAACAATCCACAATACAAACATATTCCAATGAACACCACTCCAATGTCAAAAGTCTGCACAAACTACCCTAGCTGCTGGAATGTGCCTCCACCCTGGTGTAACGTCAACTACTATAGGGGGTAGGATGGGGTTATGTCCCATTACCTTGGCGCAACATTCCCTTATTTGCAGGCACTGAGGGTACTGAGGGCACTGGACTGAGGGTTTTCACATAATTTATTTACATTATTTACAACTTAATATTTAATTAAAAACATTATTGAAGGGGGAATGATATATCTCGATCCCCTTTTCCAGCTATGCGTCTGCAATTGTAATATTTTTACTAACACCATTGTGGCAACAAGAGATAAAAAAAAAAGTTATAAATTTAATGTATTATATGTCCATGTGACAAAATTTGACAGGATAAGAAATTAGAAAATAAGAGGAATAGAAAAAGGAAGAACCAGTCCAGGACATAATAGAGAATGTATGACTAAGGTTGTATGGCCCTGTGAGAAGAATGAAGATGGAAAGAATGCCCTGGAGGATGTTAGATATAGTGGTAAGGGGGCGGGGGCATAGATACCCAAGAGGAAGACCAGGGGACAGATGACTTATTCCTACCCTATTAGCATAACTAAATGTGCATGGCCCAGACAGAAGGCAAGGTGAAATGTAAAAAATAATTAATTATGTACCATATCATCATTATCATCATCAACTCTTTCCAGTATGTGGCCGGGTCAGTTTAGTAAAATGTCTCCATGTTCCTCTTTCCTTCCACCAATCTTCCTCCTTCATTTGCTTTTATTCTTCTCCTCTCACTCAAGCACTTGCTGTTATATTCTCCTCCCAACTCTTTCTTGGCCTAACTTGAGGTATTTTTCCCACATATCTCATTTTCCTCATTTCCTTAGGCATCCTTTCTTTTTCCATCCTCATTACATGCCCATACTATCTAAGTCTTGCTTCCTCTATTAACTTATGTATGCCCTGCAACCATGTAAACCAGGTAAACCATTGCAGGAATTTTAAGCGGCATGTGCTGACGTCACAACTGCTGGAGGCAAGATGGATGAAGGTGAAATTGTTAACCAATTACTTGTTGCTATGCCTCAAGATTTTGACAGTGTGGTTTCAAGCATGGACATTAAGTTTAGTAAGAACAAATCGGCAGTGACAGTTGAATATGTTTAAAACACCCTATTATTTGAAGATGAGAAACATAAGAAGACTGTTTCGTCTTCCTAAGAACCCCATAGTGTTTTTTTATCTTTTAGAGGAAGAAAAAACTGGAAACGAGATACAATTGATTTTTATGGACGAAGTCAGATATTCATTGTTAAGTGTTTCCATTGTAAGCTAAGAGGCCATGTAATGAAAAATTGCGCTAAACTTAGAAACAGTGTAAATATGGTGACTGAAATTGAGTTTTCATTTGTGACCACCCTGGAATCTAGTGAAGTAAGTGAGCTGTCTGTTGCTAAACCTATGGAAGAGGTATCATTTGTTTTGAACAGTGGAGCTACATGCCTTTTATTAAAGAGCAATTATGCAAATTATTTAATTGATCCTAAAGATGTTAATATTGACATTAATGTAGCTAAAGTGGGTTTAACTATCAAAGGAACAATGTACGGTAAATTAACTTTTTTTTTACAGAAGATGGTGTAAGAATCGGCATTCAAGACATTCCGAGAACTTGACTTTTAATTTACTGTCAGTTCGAAAGCTAGAGGAAAAAGGTTATTGTGTAAGTTTTTTGGAAAATGGTGGCGTGAATGTCATGTTTAATGGTAAAACACTGCTTTCAGGACAATTATATGGGAGATTATATAATGTTAAAGTGTTTATTTTTAAAGAGTGTGTGAACCTAACCAAGATTAAGAAGAACTTTGAGTGTGATTTGTGGCATCAGCGTATGGGACACATTTCAAAATACCCCTCTTCTAAACTATGTGACATTTGTATTAAAGGTAAACAAACCAAGTTGCCGTAAATGAGGTCCATCCCAGGGGATCAGAAGGCAAGACGTATTTTAGAGAACGTGTTATCAGATGTCTGTGAAAAAATTACGCCTCAAACACATGATGGTAAAAATTATTTTGTAAGTTTCATAGATCATTATAGTCATTTTGCCATGATTTCTTTGATTGAACATAAATTTGAAGTTAGTGATAAATTTAGGCTATTCATATCAATGGTTGAAGAAAAATTTAACAAGAAGATTGAGAATTTTCGGTCTGATCAAGGTGGGGAGTACTTGTCTAATGATTTTAAAAGTTTATGTGCAGAGAAGGGCAATACTTTACAGTACTCAATGGCTAGGAATCCTCCCCAGAATAACCTAGCTGAATGATTTAACAGAACAATTTTGGAAAGAGTCAGATATCTACTATTTGAGTCTGAAATGGTCAAGGAAATCTGGGAGGAAGTAGTAATGTCAGCGGTGTATTTATATAATAGAAATGAAACCTTAACTCTTCCGAAAAGTGTAATACCTGCAGAGGTGTGGTATTATTATAAAACGTATTTATCCAAAATAAAAGTTTTTGGCTGTCTTGCTTACAGCTCCATTCATAAAGAGGAGGAAAAAGGTAAATTAGACTCACATTCAAAAAAACTAATAATTGTAGGTTATTGTATCAATGGTTAGAGGCTGTGGGATCCTGAAGAACGGGAGGTTGTTTTGTCCAGAAATGTTATTTTTGACGAACACTGGAAGAATCAAAGTTCTCACATACCTGTTCCATTACCAAATGAAACAAAACCCAATGTTATACATGATACTTAAGAAGAAGAAGAGAATACACCAAAAACTAGTCCTCCATCAGAAGAGACATCACCATCAAGCATAACAGAAGTTCGTCGAAGTTCATGAGCAAGGCAGCTTCCAAAATACTTGGAAGATTTTGATATTGATGTGATGTTAGCCCTGTCAGCTGGCACAACAACTGATGTTTCTGAGAGATATGAAGAGGCTATAAGAGATTAAGGTTGGCGACTCGCAATAAATGAAGAACTATCCTCGCTGGAAACCAATGGTACATTTAAACTACTTGATCCCCCTCCAAACACCAAAGTGATTGATTCACGCTGGGTTTTCACTGAGAAGATGGTGATTGGCGTTGCTCACAAAAAGGTCCGGCTTGTGGCTCGAGGATACCAGCTACTTTTGCTCGGATGACGACGCTGAGGGTCTTGTTGTCAATTGCAGTTGAGAGGAACCTATAACCGCGGCAACTTTATGTCAAATCTACTTTCTTGAAGAGCCTTCTTAAAGTGCCAGTGTTTATTAAGCCACCAGAAGGCTTACAGTGCAATGAGTTGAAAGTGTGTTTATTAAAAAAAGGCCTTATATGGGTTAAGGCAAGGTCCCAAATGCTGGAATGATTACATTAATTTAGAATCAACCAAAGAAAATGTTAACACATCTAAGGTAGATCCTTGCTTATACTACAATGGGTCAACATACATTCTAATTTGGGTGATGATTTGTTTTTTGTGTCAAGTTCTAAACTTGATTTAGAAATTATTATATCATATTTGATGTCAAAGATGGAAATGAGAGATTTAAGTTCTGACACAAAATTTCAGTTTTTAGGTTTGTTATTATTATATGTGCCAAAGGTAATCTTGTGGTTAGTCAATAAATTTTGATTCAAAAGATATTAAGAAAATTTAATAGGCTTAACTGTAGACCAAGTAAAATTCCTTTGGAACCTAAATTAAATTTGGTATAATTTTGAGGTTAAGACCTGATTTATGTTTTTCCGGTATCATATTTTGGTAGATTCCAAAATTGCTTTAATTTGACTGATTGGAAACATTTGAAAAATCTATTGCGTTGTGTAAGCATGTAGGTCTGAATTTTGAAAAGCCAGATGATACAGATTTGAGAATTTGTACTTAAGTCGATTCTGCTTTCGCCTGTGATACAAACAATGGGAAAAGTGTATCGGGCTTTATCGTTAAATTAAATGAGGATATTATTTGTTGGAGCTCTAAACACCATCAGTTGTAGCTCTGAGTAGTTGTGAATCAGAATTGTATGCACTTTCATATTGTCTTACTGAGAGCATAATTTTGAAAATTTTGTTAAGTGAATTATTTGAACCGGTTGAGCTCATAGTTTTATATTAGGACAATCAATCCACTATTAAAATGGATCGAACCTTTAAACTAAAAGGTCTGAACATTTGGATATTAGACATCACTTTATGAGAGATCTTGTATCTTTAGGAAAGATTAAAATAATGTACATATAAACAAATTAACAAATTGCAGATATAATGACTTAATAATTGCCCTATGTTAAGTTTAATTACTTTTCTCAAAAGTTAAATCTTGTTAATGTATGAAGGTTTGTTCGGCTACAGAATTGGGTAGGGATGTTGTTATACAAATCTTATATTTGTATTAATAAAAGTGAGATGTTTATCATTTAAGTACATATGAACATTGAATAAGTTTAGGTATTCATGTTTCGATTTTTTATAAGAGGCATCACTGTTATATAGGTCATGTGACATTTATCACTGCTTTTTGTTTCACAGTTCTTAGCAGCTGTTCGTTGACATGTATTGTAGTCATGTTTCTATTAAAAACAGTTATGCTGTTTCTCCTAATAAATATATATATCATTGCATTCTTGATTGTTCATTAATCTAGCAAAACAATTAATAAAATTTGGGTACATCATACTAGTTTATTGCAAGAAAAGGTCATAAATTTTCTTGATTTTGACTATGAAAGTTAGTGAATTAACAATTAATGTTAATATTCTATGTTCTAAAAGGGAGGTAAGCTTTCTATTCTAATATAAATTGGAGCAGGAAAATGGAGTACATCCAAACTTATGTTATAAAAAAATTTTGCTATATTAAATATTTCTAAGGATACAAACTATGAAGCCTTGTTACAATTAGGCCTATAGTGTTTATATCTGTTACGTCCATATCATGGTAAGGACGGCTGGAATAAGAACATGACTTACTTAGTTGAATGTTGCTGCTTGAGTGAAAAATTCTTGCTCAGGAACAGCGGCTATCAATAATATTATTGATGGTCATTTAGGATGGAGAGTGATGGGAAGAAGGCAGATTATTATGTAATCACACATGATAGCCAACCTACACGGAAATACGAGGAGGTATCAAAAAGTTTCAAGATTGGTTCTGTAAAATGTAAATAAATTACAGGATTTAAATTTTGCTTCTATCTCCTTTAAATTAGTTCCCTTGTGCATAGATACAACGATCCCAGCGCTTTTTAAACATTTGGAAAGCTCTGTGGAAGTCCTGGTTTCGAAGCGTGCTCAACACCGCCTGCGATTCACGCTTGATCTAATTCACGGTGTTGAACCAATGAGCCTTTAGCTTTAACTTAATCTAAGGAAAGAGGAAGAAGTCGCAGGGTTCCAAATCTGGTGAATACAGGGGGTGAGGAGCGATGATTATGTTGTTGGGTCTGATAAACTCTTGCGTTTTCATCGCTGTGTGTGCAGTTGCAGTTGCATTGTCATGTTGGAGCACCCAATTTCCCGCACACACAGTTCTGGTCTTTTCCACTGAGCATCCTCCCTCAGACGCCTCAGAACTTGACTATAGAGCTCGGCGTTGACAGTCTGATGCTCAGGAATGAATTCATGGTTCAAAATCATGAGAATGTTGAAGAAAACAATGAGCATACACTTGGTCGCGCTCCTGACCTGGCTCGCCTTCTTCGGTCTTGGAGATCTTGGGCTCTTCCACTGCGAAAACTGTTGTTTGGTCTCCGGGTTAGCCATAGATTTAACTCTTGTTCCCTGTGATGATCTTTGACATGAAGGTTGGGTCATCCAAAATATGTTGATGGAGTTATTGACAGATTTCAGCACGGTAGTCCTTCTAGTTGAGGGTCAGAAGCCTAGGTATGAACTTATCTGAAATGCTGTGCTTGTTAAAAACGGACGTGAGGATTGTCTGCACTGATCCGTATGATACATTGACGATATCAGAAATGTCCATAATTGTCATTCGGCGATCCTTGCGCACAAGTGGCTTAACATTGTCCATAATTTACAGGTTTGTGCTTGTGGAAGGTCGCTATGACCTCTTTTTGTCTTTCACTGATGTTCTGCCGCTCCTGAAGTGTGAGTGCCACTCAAAAAAAACCGGACAGCTCATAGCTTCATTGCCATAAGCCTGCTGCATCATTTGGAAGGTCTCCGTTTCAGATTTTACGAGTAAGGCACAGAACTTGATGTTCGCTCTCTGCTTGTGTTTGCGAGTGATGATTAAATCGCAAATGCACCCAT
The DNA here is from genome assembly GCA_902155825.1 of Timema genevievae. NCBI lineage: Eukaryota > Metazoa > Arthropoda > Insecta > Phasmatodea > Timematidae > Timema > Timema genevievae. The sequence goes on from CABFWO010002222.1 coordinate 60,799, forward strand.
GCACCTCGTCAAATAAGCGTGTGTAACACAGCCACTGGTCAACACAGAACGATTCCACTTGTTGTAATGACAGATGAAGATCACAGCTCACCACACCAGTGCACACATCTTCACGCTGCACTTTGTTTTCATTTTACAGAACCATTCTTGAAACTTTTGATACCCCCTCATACATCACAATATTCTAGATTTCAAACCTAAGAGACAATGACTTCTAAAAAAAATGTAGTTTTGAATCCACGAAATATAGAGCCTATGCTCTCAATTTGTGTTCATATTATAAAGTTGTGTCAACAACTAGCTAGACAGTCTTCTCAAGCAGTTTTCATGTTATAGAGTAATGTTACAGTAGTAGAGCCACAACAAGTATGATTTTGGTAGGAAGAACAGTAGAAGTTAGTTACTAAAGTAACTAAAACCATTTTAATATATTCATATATAAAGTCATGATTTCTGCAGCCGTCACTTTTGATAGATATTACTAATACCTGTAAAATAACACAAATAATATAGTAAAATGCTATCAATGTTGGCCGAAGGGAAATATGTTTGAATTTTCTCTACTGTTCTTCCAACCCAAATCAGGGTATAGACAGTCTTTACAAACAATGTTCATGTTATGGAGTAGTGTTACAGTAGTAGTTCCACAACAAGCTAGGCAGTCTTCACAAGTAGTGTTCATGTTGTTAAGGAGTGACCAAACACATTTCGGGGAGTCCCCCTTATATTTGTCAAGCACCTAATAAATGATTGCCTAATCTAATAACACTATTCTGAAATAAAACATGTCATGAATAAATATGTATTCTTGCTGTAGTGTTGGAAGGAGTATACATTTTAACAAAATGGCTACTCTGCACAATGTTTATTTAGTATAGGACAAAATTGTCATTTTATGGTAATTTTAAATATTTCACTAAAAATTACACTTTTTTTTATGAAAATAAAATAACAATATATTGAAATTATTTAATGACGGTCTTACATAAATATGGAAAGAAACTGATTTTCTGATTAGGAAGAAACTTGATATTTATGAAAATAAGCGTATGTCAAAAAATTGTTTTGCCATAGTTATGTTAATTAAATTAATAAAATGTAAAAATTAAAAAATAGATGAAAAAACCTTAAAGGTTGTAATACATAATTTTATTTTGAGACTAGATATTTTAACGAAGAATCATTGAAAGTTAACAAAGTGAAATTTTATAACAAGCACGGGGAGGAAAGAAAAAAAATGTTATTGCAATTTATAAATTAAGTTGGTTACTTGATAGACTGTTGTGTATTTATAATATAAAAAATGTAGAGCAAATATACAAGTTTAATTAAAATTGATACATATAGCGTTGAATTAAAATTGATACAGATAACACTTTAAAATAAATAGCGTAAGTTATAAAATGGCTTACTAAACCATTTAAAATATGTTAAAGACGTTATAATAATATAATAGAATTGAAAAAAACAATATTAAATTGAAAGTTCTTGAAATTTTAAATTAAGTGGTCACTTGAGTTCAATTGATATATAAACACTTTAAAATAGGTGATAACAAGACTTATTGAACAATTTAAAATTTAAGAGTTGTTTAGAAATAAATGCATAAGCAAATCTAGAACCAACAAAAGAACTAGTCCAACAAATTGTGAACATAAGGTTCTAAACTAAATGTTTAAACCTGGGATGTTCAATTTATGTAAATTTTAACAAGAATTATAACCAAGACTAATGAACCTCCACTATTTTCACTATGTTTACTACCTTAACTTTACTGTCTATAATAAAATCTTATAAACTTTCAACGTTTGTATTTAACCAAACATTCATTAACATATCACTTTTGATATTTTAGACAATATATATTAATATTAATTTACATTGGTTTTCCTCAGACCTGATGATGGCGTAAATGCACCAAAACATGTTAACCAAGAATTCAATGATTTTCATCACTTTTACTGAGGAGAAGGGATCAAATCAAATTCAGGAGTGTGAACTTTTATTTACAACTTCAACATCACTTTAGTAAATTATATATTTTTTTCTGCAAATGAAATTATAAAATATTGAAATAACTAAATGAATGTATTAAACCCAAAATATACAAATCATGAGTGTATTTACTGTAGTAGTAAATGGTTAGATATGTTAAAATTAGCTTTATTGCTATTTAATAATAATTATTTTACAGTTCAAATTAAATGCAAATACATAAGAATGTCATGTTCAACTATACTTAACACATTATTTCTGTGTTTGATTAATTTTTATTTATTATTATATCAAGTTTAAATATTAATTTTCAAAAGTTTAGAGTATTATTTTTGATCTCTTTCCATCACACACTTTCTGGAATTATCTAAAATAAAAAATATATTTTGTATATTTTATATAAACCAAAAAACTATTTTTAATTGAATTTATTAAATAATTACCAAAATTGTACCCAAAGCATGGAAATTGGAATGGTTTTTTTTTCCAATTATTACTATTTAGCACCGCGTCTTACTACCCGTTCAGGTTATACGCTTTTTTTTTTCAATTTTTGTTCTTTTTTCTGCAGTATGTTTTGTGATAATTATCTTAAAGTTTTGCTTTTTTTTTTGGCAATATTTCATGAAAAGTCGTAAATGTTTCATTCATGAAATCAAGTTCATTACCAGTAAAATAAATATCGTTTTAATAATCTTTGAAAAGGCTATTGTACTAATAAGTGTCCTAAAATGGCACGAAAATACACATGTTATGTAAAAGAGTGCCCAAGCGATTTTTGTGCAAAAAGACACTTAATATTGCTCTCAGGATGTTTCCTGCCATGATAAATTCTATGCAACCTAAACAAGACATTATTAAATGGAACCCTCCAAGTATTATGATAACATTATTTAACTCAGAATATAGCTAGCAGAAAGCACTACATCCACAGCCTTCATATATAAAGGCTGGTCAAAGGCAGCAATTGTTGTTTTAAAATTCAATTTTCTTTTTATTCTCTGACAGCAATCATTATAGATGTGTAGGCCAATATAGTGTCATAGTCACTTGGGGGAGCAATTATGAGCAGTAAAGATATTATCCCCTAGTGATCAAAAGGTTATTTCCATGTGATTATTTCCATGTACTCTTGCCATCCAGGAATATTTTCCAAACCATTAAACTTTCCAGTCATCCATAATGTATCACACAGAGATGGATATTTTATTATTATTTTTTGGGGTAAAAGGAATATTTAACTCCTCAAAAAAATATCGGTGCAATTCCATTTATGTTTTTTGTTTTTCAAACCGTATCACATTTACGATACCTTTTATTTCAATAATGGTAGATTGCTTTATTTTTTGCATTTCCTAATCTTGTCTGACATATAAAATATAGTGAAATATCAGGAGATATACATTTAATACCACCCATGTTGTGGAAATTATTATAATCAATAATATTTATAATGAATCACAGCTATTCAAAATAAACCGTGCAAATGGTGCAGGCTCAATTTATTCTGGTGGGGCCATTAATGTTAAATTTCTAATATTTTTACATCACTATAAGAAGAGCCCTAATTTAGATAACATGTCAATTAAATATTTTGAATACTTTTTTTTTTAAATAATCTCTGCTATGGTAAGTTGTAAGGGTGACTGAAAGGATCTAATTTTAAATGCAGATACTTTGATATGTGCAATATTAGTACAGTTTTTCTTCTTGATTTTCAAATAACTTTTTTTTATAATTGTTTCAAATAAAATGTTTAAAGATTCTGAAAACATTTCAATAATGTCGTCTAAAAACCCATTGCTTGGGGGGTAAAAACTAGTATCATAAATCATGCATGCTATCTCCAATCGTATTATTTCAGCTGTTTTTTTTAACTATTCTAATTTTTTCTAAAGTTTCATTTTTGTTTTTCTAGTTTGCGAGTTTTCAATTAAAGTCTTGTGAACAATCTTTTTAAAACAAACAAAAGGAGTTTTTTTGTTTTTTGTCATGAATCTATTAATCTATCCACCCGACCTAAGAAATAAGCTATCTACCCAACTTTTTTTTTAAAACTTCCTTCGTTTGTGGTTCATTAATGTTGGTTAGTGCTGCAAATGTAATATCGTCCCCATAATGTTCTATCAGTTTGCTTTTTACAGTTTTGATGTGTGGAACATCATCTTTTACCGTATTTATCAAATCTTGCAACTTAAATTGGCAATAATAATTTTCAAAGTAGTCAAAGATTGATTTCATTGCAGATTTAACTGTGTCTGTCCATGGATGTCCAGGCATGTCAATTTTCATGCACTTAGTTCTCTAATAAATTCTCTGTAACTGCACTTAAATCGATAACACTACTAAGACACCCATGAGCTTCTCGTCCCCATTTATAATTTATTTTAACTGTTCATTCAATGAATTTAATCTTTGATTCCAAATATGTAATGATATGTAGTGCATCTTTTCTATCTGCGGATGCTTTTTTCAATTCTATTTCGTTAAAATTATGTGGAATGATTTCTGACCAGTAAAAACATTTTTCCTCGAAATCAAAAATTGTTTCTGAGCTTAATTTTTTTTTTCTGAGTTATTTGACACTATTTCTTAATTTTTTTTCTCTTCTCTTAACTGCAACTTTGGAACTATTTGAAGTTTAATTTTTGACTTTATGAGTTCAGGTTTTTTTTAATATTTCAGAATACATCTCATGGTGTTCACAGCTTTGGTACATTCCCCGCTTAAGCCATTATTGCATGTAGCACCATGTCCAGGAACTTGTATATTCTGGCGTCAATTTGAAAAGGTTTTTATGCATTGATTCAGACTTTCTAGTTTCCTTTTAAACACCCATTCAACATCCCCTACACAGCCTATAATCTCTTTCTCTAACCGGTTGGAAATTTTGAGTGAAGGCATGTCATTAGCAGACAAGGACCGCCTAAGTAGGCAGGTCTTGGAAAGAAGGGCTCGCATGACAATTTTTGTAAAGTGTGCCAGTCAACTTGTTGAACACTGTTTTTGAAAACTTTTGTGTTACTCTATTGATGATTGTGATTAGTATTCGATTTTCATCTTTAGTGTTAAAAATTTAAGGTGCTTGTTATGATTTATTATGTGGGATAGGTTTATATGAATTTATCCACCCGAACTAAGAATTAAGCTAGCTACCCAACTGGTTTTTTTTAAACTCCATTCGTTTGTGGTTCATTACTGTTGGTTAGTGCTCTAATTCCATTGTTAGTGCTCCAAATATAAAGTACTTAGCTACCCATGATAGATTTTTAGTAAGTTTAGATCACGTTATCCAGCCAGTCTAGGAAAAAATATAGCAACCCAATTTTACGCCCTTTCTTACTTATGAACTTATGAGCAATTTCTTTTAGGTGAATAAGTTTTTATTAACTTAGCCATTCTGACTGTGAAACAAGATAGCATTCATTCCCCACCAAAGCTTATAAATAATTATATATTTGGAAATAGCTAAAAAACCTCCACCAAGCCATGCTCATAAAAAAAAAAGGCAAAAAGTATGACTTCTATAATAGCTAACAAAGAAGGCATGCCTTACAAATTTAAATCTGTCACACTGATAATTAGTTTTTATGTTTTAATTTTTTTAAATGTCGAAACTCCTCATTTTACAAGCACTCACTTAGTAATTTAAAATATATAGTTCTTGTTTATCTATTTTGTGTAATCCTTCAACATTCCTGACAAATTTAAATGTTATACCTTTCTTTAAATCTTTGTCTCTTTATATCCCCCACTCACCTTTTCACCTCTTTCCCAGAATCTCATTTTAAAATTGATTAATTTTGTTGTTGTCATCATAATCATCATAATCATAATCATAATCATAATCATAATCATAATCATAATCATAATCATCATCATCATCATCATCATCATCATCATCATCATCATCATCATCATCATCATCATCATCATCATCATCATCATCATCATCATCATTATTATTATTATTATTATTATTATTATTATTATTATTATTATTATTATTATTATTATTATTATTATTATTAGCAGCACTACATCTTACTATCCGTTCAGGTTATATGCATAAAATATAACAAAATCAGACATTTATTGTTATTTGTAGTGCTTTCTCTAACGAATATGGTCAACTCTACCCCGTTTGCATTTTTTGATGTAAATTCTGTCCCGAGCATTGAAAGCTCTTATAAAATTGTGTCCCTTAATTTTATATATATATATATATATATTTTTTTTTTTTTTNGTCCCGAGCATTGAAAGCTCTTATAAAATTGTGTCCCTTAATTTTATATATATATATATATATATTTTTTTTTTTTTTGTTATTTTAACACAAAGAAGTTAAACATATGTAGTAATTGAATATGGAGGTTAGGTTAGGTTAAGTTGGGCATCGCACATGGTACAAAGTCCATTCGTACCTCCCGTCAGTTGATCGGTCGCAGTAAATTCCCAATCCTCCAAACTGTAGTTAGTTTTTTTACTATATATAGTTTATTATTAAATTTAATTTGGGACAAAATTTACACAACCTTATGCTAATGATTAGACTGAATTTACAGTGTTTAATGCAAGTGTCAGTACAGAATTAACACACAAACAGTAATCAAATCTTCGGGGCGGAATTTACATCAACCCCTTTATACATGCCTGTCCAGGGTTCCTACAGTATTTGTAAAAAAAAATTCTCGCTGACTTTTCCCTGACTTTCCCTGACTATTTTCCCAAGTTCCCTGACCAACTTCTTAGAAAATTTCCACTATAATTTTATGGTACTATTCATATAGAAATATTAATTTATTACATTTATTTCGGTCTCCTCCTCCCCTACAGTAGACCTTGCCTCACCTCTCATGGAAGAATAAGAACGCAGACATCTTGCCAATCAGTTCAGGGAAAATGATGGAAAAATAACAAAATAATATCAAAAAGGAAAGGCTGAAATCCATCTGCAATTATTTTTCAGAAAGCTAGTTTACACTTCAGGAATGGATCACAGGCTGCTCTTTTCAGTATCCCTACAGGTTTCGTTTTAGGAAGCTTTTCTTCTTTGTGAAATTTAACAACGTGGTCCCAAATTTGTAATGCCCTTTGAAAGCATGTTACATTCTCTAACCACCACACACCACATAACCTCAATGTAAAAGTTGTACATCCTATCAACTGGGTAAACAATGCTTGACGAGCTGTAGAGTCAGTGAATAGGTAGTATGTGTGACACAATAAGCAATTTTTATCCCAATTGATAGGTTCCACTCCTGTTCTCAAGGAACCATGAACAACATGAAGCTCACATGTCCCCAGATTTATCAAAATACATACTTCATTGTTTGTGACAGATTTTATGTGTTCCTGAAGAAGCGTTATAAACTTTAGATTGACACTTGTATCGACTTAAGAGCACTGGAAGAGGAGAAATACCATCAGAGAAATGCTTAAGTAATTCTTCAGCGGTTCTTCTATCAAAAAAAACACTGTCCAAGCAATGACTGACAACTTTATGATTTTCTTTGTCCCAGAATCTGAATACAATGTCTATTTGCCATCGTTGAATAACTTTATTCAATGCCTCATCTAAACAAATTACAAAGTTGTTACATGATTTTAGGTAGTCGAGTAAATTGTTATGAAAGAATGGAGCCAAGCCATGCACAATGAAATATGCAGCCTTGTCTCCACAAGAGTAAAGGCATTGTCAATGGAACACTCGAGAAACATAACTGAAAAATTGTACTTAAATTATTGCACGAATCGAAATACATTTTATTGTCAATAACTTGCAAAGCCTAAATGACTTCCGCCTTATTTATATTATCTTTCATAACAAAAGTGTTAGGGTTTCTTCGAGCCACTACACTACTTTCACTTTTGGAAACACCTTCCTTCTGCGGCTTTACAATTTCCAATGAAACTGAAGTGCGACATGAATTGTCATTTCCCTGACTTTTCTTAAGCTTCCCTGACTTTCCCCTGACTAATATTTTTTTCCTTGACTATCCTTGACTTTCCAGACCGTAGGAACCCTGCTGTCAAATCACCATTTTCTACCTCAACAAATTTATATTAATTTATATCCTTATTTATAGCTGTTACGTCCGTAACATGGTAAGGACGCTGGAATAACACGACTTACTTAGTTTAATGTTACTGCTTGAGTGAAAAGGTTTGGTCGGGAACACCGGCTATCAATAGGATTCTCGATAGTCATGTAGGATGGGGCATGATGGGAAGCAGACAATTTATTTCGTTACCACACATGCTAGCCAACCTACATGCAAATACATTACATTAGCTCCCTCTGCTCATCGCTTCCTAAGCCCTATTTTGAAATTTAACATTTAGAGACATTCCACGTTATATGATGTAATCCCTCTAGCTGCTTACCAAATTTCAGCTTTACAGCTTATTTAGATGTGGCTAATATTTTTATAAACTATTAAGGATAAAATTCATCTGACTATACCCAGTCAGGATTCAAACTGTGACATTATCATCAAAGGCAAACAATATTAGACATTCTTTATGCTTAGTCTGTGTGCCCAACTATGTCGGTGACAATTATCAATTGATAGTGTAACATGTGACAAGTGTAACATATCACAAACATTTATTACACTCTCTTACAACAGTGCCAAATGGGTGTTCCTGACAGTGAATAACTACAGTGAAATCTCCCTTAACAAACATCTTTGAATAGCGGATACTTCTTTATAATGAACAGTTTGAATTCCCCAACAAAACAATATGAGCTCTTACAGCGAAACAACTCCCCGGGCCTCCTAGAGCATAAGCTTGCCTCACATATTGAAAAAAATAAAATAGGAAAATTTTGTTTGCGTAATTCAAATGAACATATGACCACAAAAAAGAACAGATTAAAATGATGTAAACCGAATTTGGTTAAATTATTTTTTCAAATTGAGCTCAAGTAGGCTCTTCACAATATCATACAGGGTGCGGCAGAGAAACTTACTTTTTTGAAAAATCCGCCTAATGGCAAGGGGTGAAGGCAGGGAGCTGGGAGGGGGTGCGTCCGAGAGGGTAGGTCCTCAATTTTTGTTCCCTCACAGCCAGTCCCAATCATGCTTTGGACGAGAGAGCATCGCGCGTTCGCCGTCGAGGCCTACTTTTGTAATGGCCACTCCATTGTCGCCACCCAACGTGCCTTTCGAGCGCGCTTCAATATTCCTCCTCGCAGTCTAATCCCCGGCCGGAATTTGATTATTTCGTGAGTTAACGCATTTCAGGAGATTGGCAGTGTCGTTAAATGCAGATTAGGAGCTGTAAGAACGGCCAGGACTCCGGAAAATGTTGAGAGAGTGAGACAGTCATTTTTGCAGTCCCCCCCGCCGTTCTGCTCGCAAACATGCAGCTGCTCTGAGGCTTTCTGACCGAACTGTGAGACGAATCCTTCACAACGAACTCAAATTTTATCTGTACAAACTGGCTGTTGTGCAGGAGTTGACTGACTGCGATTTAGTGGTCCGCCAAACTGCATGTGAAGCTCTCCTTGAAACCCTTCCCCATGTCGTGGTAACATTCTTCAGCGACGAGGCTCACTTTCACCTTTCCGGCTGTGTCAACAAACATAACATGCGCTACTGGAGTGCTGAAAATCCAGGTCAACTTCACCAAACCCCTCTTCATTGTGAGCGTGTTACCGTTTGGTGCGCAATTTCGTCGGTCAGAATCAATGGTCCCTATTTTTTTGAGGAAAACGAGCGTGCTGTCACGGTGAATTCAGCTCGATAAAGGGAGAAGATCGAAGAATCTTTCCTTCCACATCTGGAAGAAATGGACGTCGGGGATGTGTGGTTTCAACAAGACGGAGCCACGACCCACACAGCACAAGCCTTGATAGAATTGTTGATGGAACACTTCCCAGGCCGCTTCATCTCTCTCAGAGGCGATCTCTCTTGGCCGGCGTGCTCTCCAGATTTGGCTCCATGCGACTTCTTCCTATGGGGTTATTTGAAGTCTATCGTTTACAATCATCGACCACGGACCCTAGCTCACCTGAAGACAAACATTCAGAACGCCATCGCCAAAATACCGGTGGACATGCTTCAGAGATTGGCGCGAAACTTCAGAAATCGACTCAATCAGTGCATAGACAATGGCGGCCGTCATTTGAAAGATGTAATTTTCAAAACTGAATGAAAAAAAATTTGGTGAGGTGATCTGTAAGGGGAAAAAAGAATTATACCAATATCTGCAAGTTTCTTTTTTATTAACCTTTCAAAAAAGTAAGTTTCTCTGCCGCACCCTGTATAAAATGGTTAATATTTGATCATAAATGTTCATCTTTAGGCAAATATGAGCACAAACAAAGCATAGATGATTAATGCAAACAGTATTTTGTCATATTGATTTTTTTTAAATGTGGTGGGCCAGCTTTATGTCCTGTTTTCTGCAGGTTAAAGAATAGGGAAAACTCAAGTTGGCCTTCCACATTAAATCTTTTCTATAATGCCTAATTTTAGAGCACAAATATCAATCTTCGAGTGTATATAAGATTAAAAGGAGCACAATTAAATGGAACAAACAAAATTTTGTTATGTAATGTTTTTAAATATATGGTGAGCCAGCTTTAGCTCAAGTTAGCCTACCATATTAAATATTCCCCAAAAGGCAAAGCTTGACTTTTATTTTTTTATTTCCAGTGTTTACAGGCCAAGTATCTTATAAACATTAAATCAGGGCCAATTTTCCATGTAATTTTTACTTTAACTTTTACAATTACAATATAAATATCTTTTTTTTTTAACTGTAAAAAAGTTTTGGCTCCTAAACTTAATAGAAATTCAACTAGTCCTAGTTCCAGTTGGTCTGCCCCAGGTATATTAAGCCCCAGGTACTCTCCCTCGCTGGGCCCTCCGTAGTGCCCAGGACTTCACTCCCAATAGACTGAGAGCTAGCTCCCGTTTGATTTAACTGGAAAGATCTAATTCAGTTAAATATCCTATTTTATAGTTTCGCCAGTGAGAAAATAAAAATTTGTTGGTCTGGCAGTCCAAAGTGGCCAGACTTAAAAATGGCGGCTATTCAAATTAATCAAAAATTGACTTTAATTTAACCGGAAAGATCTACTTTTGAATCATGGCTGGTTTCTTAGATTATTTATCCTTAAACAAATTTAGTTTGGTCTGTCATTTGAAATCGGCAAGAAAATGGCTGCCAGACCAAACCAAAGTTAGAAAAAATTGACATCAATTTAACCGGAACGATCTAATTTTAGTTTTGGTACCAAAATGCAGCTTACTGCCCGCCTTTCATGAATATTTTGGTCTGGCAGTCCAAAGCAGTCAGATTTGGGGTGCGAGATCTATTTAAGAAGTCAAATTTGTATGATTTTTGCACCAATTTTCTGCTGACTGCAGGTTTATCACTAATCAATCAGCCTGGCAGACCAAGATGGCAGGATTTTGGGGTTAAACCGATTTAATAAATCAAATTTTTAATTTTTAGACTAAGTTTAACTATTGAAAATGTATCCCTCTACTTTCAATAGGCTATATGGATTGGAGACTTCCATTCAATGATGGCCCTTTTTCATGCTAGAGGCAAATTTATAGAAGATTGTGGCCTTACATATGTCATGGTTGATGCAGATATCTTGGCTAGTGGATCCATAAAAGGCTTTTTAATGGGAAAACATTTCAATAGATGTAAACGCACTCATCCCATTGCATCATTAGCACTGAAGATATTAAATTTCCAGAGTTTTCTGCAGTCAACTTATATCTCAATTAGCATTGAAATCGTTGAGGAACTTGAGGCCATAAGCAAATCACAAAGAAATGAACTCGACGTGTCAGCTGGACTGAAAGATTTTCTAAAGAAACACACAACATACTTCGATGATACCCTTGCTGGACGACATGGAAAAACAGCACAATTTTACCTCATTTATATTAAATTAGTGGGATACTTTTTTATTTTTAGTAGAAGCATAAGAAAAGGTGACCATGAGTTGCTGTAAGAATGTCAGTAATGCCATTGTCTCACGTAAAACGAGCAGTTCCGCCTTTCCCCTCTAGTGAAAGTTGTTAAAATAGCCTACTTAGTAATGAGCATGGGACTTTGAGATCGTACCTCCCACCCCTTCGTGTCCATCGGTGGGGGTTGTTACAACTGTTTAGTCTATGGTTGCGCATTATTTATATACTGTTTGTGTAGTCTTCTTTGATGAAGAATGAGATAATCACTTCTATGCACATGACTGTTGTGAGGAAGTGTTCACCACCTACAATATCTATTTTGGTTTCCCTAGTCAGGTAAAAATCCAGCCACCACCTTATTCGTTTTTAAATACAGTACTATAAATAATATTTTTGTGTCAATTATTTGGTCACATTTAACAATACAAGCTTAGACAATGTTTGATAATCTAACATGGGCTTACAGAGTTGTTTATATCTTAACCAATCCATGATATTATCCTGAAAGTCTGATATATATAGCCTAATCACATTGCTCCAACTTAACATTTACTTATAATATTATGGTTGTCAAAATCATTACCAAGGGGAATAGTTAATCGGGATATTTGATATAAGACCATGTTATTGCTCATAATAGTCGTTTCTGTTTTAAATTTAAAAAAGTTATGTTAGTAAAGTTTAGCATTTTAAATGACTGAGCTAATCACATTGGATTCCTTAAACTATTGTGAGATGTAGAGTTTTTTAAATGGCATATTAACTTGCTAGAATTGGGCGTGTCAGGATTTCAATATACTCATACAAACGATTTTTGAACATCTAAACATCTACTCTGTTACATAGAAAGCTTTCATTTTAATTATTTTTGTACTAATTTAATATGTTTTGTTAGATAAATAATTTTTATTTTATTTTTAATTTATGATGGTTATGTATAACATTATGATTCATTTATTAGAAAATTCAAACTTTTTTGCTGTTTAATATTTTTCAGTAAGTTGAGAATGTGTTTATATGTATGTACATATATAAAACAATTGTAATGTTTGCTAATTCTCTAATTGTGTTCTGTTAGCGATCAATGTATGACAACAACGTAGGCCCTTTTTTTTAACTATTCTTTATCAGCACTTAACTGTTATTATTTAAGCGGATATTTGTTGCTCCATTAATTATGTCCTTTCCTTAGTGTTTGAACCTTCCTTTGCATTTATTATTTTAATAATGGTGGCCTATTTATCATAATAGTTAAATCACGTGTTATAACTTGCTAATATAATGGCCATTTTGTCACCTGAACAGGTTGATTAAAGCTAAAGAATATGTATGAAAAGCAAAAATGAATACAAAATAATTTATTTTTAACCTAATATAATTGATATTTTGATATGTATAGCATTTTAAGTTTTTTTCTTAATATGTTTATTTGTTGTACCATACCACTCAAGAATAGTTTTAGAGTTATTATTTTTAAACAGAGGAAAATTTTGGATTTACAGATATAGATTACAATCATACGAATCACAATTGTAACCCAAATCAGGGTTTTCATGGTGATGCAAACAAAGAATGATTTGTACAATCATTCTTTGTTTGCATTACTAACTATTATTAACTATTGCACATACAGCAGAAAATATGGAAATTGGTCGGAATCTATTATTTTTGCCAAACTTCTGAACATTAAACATTTAAATGAGTGGTCCTTTGTCATAATCAGTTCAGCTGTTTTATAGTTGTTTTAATTACTGGAAATGGGATTATCACATTATATATAATATAGCTAATTATTGCCATAAAACAAATTAGATTTACTTCTTAAATGATTAAAGTTATTTTAATAAATGTTTTATTTGATTGTACATCACATAGGCCTAAATCTTTCAATGAATGATAATACATATTATTTTTGTTTGCTCTACTATATTTTTCTTTTCAAAAGTGTATTATTGGTGCTGAAGCTATGCAGCTACTATTTATTGGAGTGAAAGAAAAGTTTTGAAGTTTCCACATAGAACAAGACTATTGTTAGGATACTTGTTTGTGCAAATTTCTATACCATACAGACTACATGGTAAAGATACCCAAGGAATTATTTCCAGTAGATTGACATTCTTTATTATTATTGTGTAAAATATGTCTCTCTCACTTATATAAAGAGATTCATTAGTATTTATAGGTTCACAATAAACTAGAGAACTTCTTAACTAATTTAGACCGGATATTCACAATTGTGTTTCTTATGCTCACTGGACAGACATAAGTTACATGTTTTCATGATAAAACCAATAAAATTGATGGTTTCTAAAATTGTATGTCTGAAACTATGCAAGCAATGGTTATTACATATGCATATAATGTATTCTTGAATGCAGTGTTATTGTTTTATGTCTTACTTGATTGCTAATCAAACCAATTAAAAAGAAAGATTATAGAATAAATTTCAATCTTAAATCCTAAGATAAATTATGGTTTTGTATTTATTAAGAATAAAAGTAAGCTCACATTTGGAATAGGCATGTGTACTCAAAGACATTAGAGTAGGCAACCTTTATTTTTCTATATGATTTGAATCCTCGGTGAGGCTGACATATTAAGACATTGTCCAAAGAAATTTAAAAAGGATCATCGACTTTATCCAGATAATGCTGGGAGCCCACTGCTGATCAATAATAAATATGACTTTAAAAGAAATAAATATATAGAGGGGCAACAAAGAAAGGAGTAAGATTGAGAGAGATATAGAGAGAATGTGAAGGGAGAAAGACTGGAAAAGAGAGGAAAGGTTAAGCGGGAAAATATTTGGGATAAGGGCAAGAAAGGAGAAAGTGAACAAGTGAGGGAGAGAGAGAAAGAGGGAGGAGAGAGAGAGAATAGGGGAGTGAGTGAGTAAGTGAATTTAATAAATTCATAAATTTGTAGTAATTTGATTTTTACAAATGTATTTTGATGCAAAGCTATCTTCCAGATTAATATCAGAAGCTATGGAAATATATAGAAAGATGACAGGAGGGGTAGGGAAAAATTTAAAGGTAGCTACAAAACTTTTATAATACATTTCCTGACTTTTCCAGGTTTTCCAGAGATTTAAAAAGAATTCAGTTTAACCTTTTTAAATTTTTATTGGTTATTGATAATTTTTCATTTATTGCATTTATTACAAATTTTCAGAAACCATCTTTAGAGGAGTCAAATAACTTCGTTAACAACAAGAAACCAGATCTCTCATTTTTTTTTAAATGTGTGCAGAATTAGACAAGTCTTTCAATTTCCTGACTTTTCCTTATCTTTTATTAAATTCTTTAACATCTCCCAGTTTTCCCTGATGGTTCCAGGCTTTCCCTGTCTGTAGCCAACATGAAATTTATTCCAGGATGAAGGGGATATCAATGACCCTCCCTCCAACTGCATACCCTCCCAACCCTGGTTCTACCTCCACTGTATACAAATAAAAAATATATAAAATCAACTAACCTTAAATTCTTGAAGAGTTGGTTCAAATGGTGATTGCCTGTAGTGTTGTATATTATCATAGATTCCTTCCAAGGTTTCTATTGAGGGCTTCTCATCCATCTATTCAATCAGAAATTATTTTTTTTTTAAAGTTGTTTTAATATACAAATTGCAAATTGTAAATATACAAGTTACAAAAAAAGTTAGCTGTTTAGATGCTGTCATAAAAAAAAAACAATTTTTTTGAACCCATTAGAAATAAATGTATTGTGCAGTACTATGAAATCTCCTTTAACAGACACCTCCGAATAGAGGATTTTTCTTTATAAAGAACACTTTAAATTTATCTGGGTTGATAAAATTTGCTGTTAGGGTGAAACAACTTCCCAATCACAAAGTTTCTCGAAATGGACATAGACACTGCTAGAGGTGCATAATTATGTGTGATAATCTCTAAACAGCAGAAGAAGAAAATTGAAAATACCAGTCCATGTACATTATTTTACCATAGGAATTTAAGGAATGCCCCAGTCTTGTGCTAAGTGTGAGGAATCCTGACTCGCTCCAATAGGGACATTTTCTAAAATAGCTTGGATGTAGTAATGACTACACTACTTCAAGGTTGTACCTTCCACCCCTTCCGAGTTATCAGCGAGGGTGTTCCATCAGTTTAGGCTGTGCTTGTGTACACGTATAGGCCCCCAGTTCAGAAGGCCTACTGTCCACATTTCATTTTATTTGCTTATGGTTCTGAGTATAATGCAATATGTACTGTAAGCTATGTACAATACTTATTAACTTGTCATAATCATCCTGCATACAATACTCAAATTATACTATAATTACAATGCTTTAGTTAATATCCACAGGTTATGGAATCTGGGTTGATAAAATTTGCTGTTAGGGTGAAACAACTTCCCAATCACAAAGTTTCTCGAAATGGACATAGACACTGCTAGAGGTGCATAATTATGTGTGATAATCTCTAAACAGCAGAAGAAGAAAATTGAAAATACCAGTCCATGTACATTATTTTACCATAGGAATTTAAGGAATGCCCCAGTCTTGTGCTAAGTGTGAGGAATCCTGACTCGCTCCAATAGGGACATTTTCTAAAATAGCTTGGATGTAGTAATGACTACACTACTTCAAGGTTGTACCTTCCACCCCTTCCGAGTTATCAGCGAGGGTGTTCCATCAGTTTAGGCTGTGCTTGTGTACACGTATAGGCCCCCAGTTCAGAAGGCCTACTGTCCACATTTCATTTTATTTGCTTATGGTTCTGAGTATAATGCAATATGTACTGTAAGCTATGTACAATACTTATTAACTTGTCATAATCATCCTGCATACAATACTCAAATTATACTATAATTACAATGCTTTAGTTAATATCCACAGGTTATGGATTCATATATATTAAACTATGTTAAAATTTAAATAAAATCAAAATAATGGCCACTTCTATAACGGGCATTTGTTTGATTCGGAAGGTTATATCCTATGTTAAGATTTGCTATTACTATTATTTTTATATTCATATTGTATGGTATAAAGACATGGCTTGTTATAGAGTAAAGTTTGGATGTTTTGGTGTGTTTGCTATCATTGTTTAATAATTGCAGAGAAATCCATAGAAAATAACTCAAGTAAAAATTAAACATCACTGAAATTTGAATTAAAATATGTTAATCTTGTCATCAGCTAGAGACTGAGGATACAACTCTGGATATTTGTTTTGTTGTTCTTAAGGTGCGAACAAATTACTGATAGGCTCTATAGTAAAATGTTGCTGTCTATAAATATTAGTGAAGTGTTGGATCTAATTTGGATGACTAAATTTTACAAGAAAGGCAATACAATTTGGTTTTACAAATAACTTTGTCCATCAATAAATGAAAACTTCTTTAATATAATGGACATTTGTAGGATGAATTTTTTTTTTGTTTGGTTTTTCCCTGCTTCTCTATACTCGTTCAAGTTAGACATATATTAATTCATTATTCAAATGTAATGGGGTGAGAAAGCTAGAGTTTGAAGGAAATAAACCTGCATTTATGTAGAGGGAGAAGAAGAAACCATTGAGGAAACAGCAATTTCAGTACACCTGACCAGGATTTAAACTATGATCTTGTTGTCTCCATCAATCCATCCTAATGTAAGAGACTAATGGTTCTCCAACTATGTTCTGCGGAACAATGGTGGTCCATGTCAGTGTTCCAGATGGTCCGCAAAAAATGAATGCCATGATATAATCGTATTTGATTTCTCAAATGGTATTTTATAGTTTGAGACAAAGTAATGAGTAGTATGACCTCAAATGATTTTTAAAGTAAAGACTCTTCAGATATTGTAATGACATTGATTTCTCCTTCCTTATTAATATTTTAAATCATATTTTAAAGTAAATACTTTAATTTTTCTTCTTTTCAGTTATTTTAAATTAAATTCATCTTTTCTAAACGACAGCCATGTTTATATTTTTCTTTATTTTAGCTGCACGTGTTCAAAGCATGGTTTATTTCCGGGTTGTATTACGCAGTATTTAAGAGCAGGTGCATAGTTAAGCCATGCCTATTTTTAGTTTTCGCGCTTAGATAAAATCACCCCATTGGTCGATGGAAAGAAATCAAGTAGTGACCTGGGTTTGAGAATACAAAACTATGGGGAATACAGACAGACCCAAGCCTTGAAAGACGGCATAAGTTTGGTACTCATCTTGACAGAGGTATGTATTGTTTCTTCCTCGTGGTATCGTCAAATAAAACAGACGTGTTTTGTACTGGTGTTCATGCAGAATCGTCACATGGAATAAACTTTATAGGTATGATCATAACAAATGGCGCCCATCACGCGGCACAATAGAATGTTATAAATCCCATACTGTTACAATATCCATTTTATACAAATTGTCAGGACAGTTTTCTAAAATAAGCCAACATTAAACTAATCTTTATTTAAATCTACAAAACAACATCCTGAGAACAGAAACTTTTTTAGGGGTTATGGGGAACATAAAACCTAAGAACTTA
This sequence comes from Timema genevievae, assembly GCA_902155825.1. Classification (NCBI taxonomy): domain Eukaryota; kingdom Metazoa; phylum Arthropoda; class Insecta; order Phasmatodea; family Timematidae; genus Timema; species Timema genevievae. The sequence continues at coordinate 79,226 of CABFWO010002222.1, forward strand.
TCATAATCTCGAGGTCAACATTTTTCACAGTAACGAAAGAGTACAATACTGATAAGATAACTCTGCTAACTTGTTCCACGAGTACAGAACAGTTTTCATTGGAAAAGCCAACATTCATAATATGCATATCAAAAGTGTTAGATCATATAACTTGAATTGAAAGTAAATTTAGCATTGCTTCTAGAAGTCAGATATAGGTCTCTTGGATTGTAAAATGTATATATAAATATGCTGTCTTTACTGTTTGATACACACTTTCATTATAACAAGTTCATCTTCAACAAGTAACAAGTAGATAGTGTATTTAGTTGGGTGGTCTGCATGTGCATAGAACCTCCCTCAAGTGGTCCATTGTGTGAGAAACACTGTCTTATCCCATCTGACCAGCAAAGGGTTTCACAGACAATGTTGTTTATGTTCTCCTCTGACAGTAATTTATTTCAAGTAGGCACTCTATGTGAATAACTTTATAGTAATACAAATTAAGCATGTATTAAAATCCAGATATTTTTGATAACATAAGTAAAATAAGGTAGATTGTTTATTAAACTCTTATTTTATTCCATATAATAAATTAGGTTATAGTCCTTTATCATTCACTTAATCAATATTTGATTTATAATAAATTGTGTATACAAAGAAGATACAAAATGCATCATTGTGAAATTAGATTAGTTCCAAATACTGTAGTTTAACAGTAAATTAATAAACCAAGCGAGGTATTGTTTGTCATATAATTTATAATTATGAGATGTAAATAGACACAGTGTAAAAGCAAAGCATTTAAAAAATAGTCCATCTGTTATTGATATCCAACTATCTTTGATTTCATATTCACATTTGAAAACTTCTAATCTCCTCTACTATTTAACTTTGCACTTGAATATGTAGTTAAGCCTTGAAAATTAATACTCAGGGGTCAACTATTGACTTATGCAGATGATGTAATTGTTTTGGGGGTGATAGCAAGGAGAATTAAAAGGAATTAAGAAATTTTATTTAAAATTAACACAGGTCTAAAATTGTATAGTAATCAAGACCAAGTACATGAATGTCATACAGTGGTCCAAAGAAATGGATTCAGAGAGATAAAAAAAATGTGTTTTAAAGATATTAACCTATTAAAATCCTGAGGAACTCTGCAAACAGATAGGAATAAAATTCAATCAGAGGTCAAAAACAGAATTAAATCAGTTTATAAGCTGTTGTTTAATCTTCTGTCTCAAAATATTAAGTTGAGAATAAACAAAACAATACTCGTACCACCCGCTTTGGTGGCTGCGGGGTCTAACCCACTACTCTCGTGTTAGACTAGTCTGCCACTTATGGAGCAATCAAGGCTTGAATCTCGGTCAATTGTATGAGGGTGGTTTTTACAAATTAGTTTTCCACTCTAAATCCACGCAAATGAGGGTAAACTTCAACTGAATATAACATTCCCAATCCCTAAAACCATTAGCCTGATTAGTACATGAGTGTATAAACCGAACATGAAGTAAGAAGGGAAAAGAAAAAAAGATACTGTACCATTTGTTCTTTTTGAATATGAAACAATGTATTTTACTTTGTAACAGGAGAATAAATTGGGAGTTTTAGAGAACAAAGTAACACTAAGGAAATGTGTATCTATGATGTGTGAAGAAATATAACTGATGATGTAATTCATGGTTTAACAATTTAGGTGACTGTATGGTCTGAAGCTGTCACTCTCACAATAGACTAGAATAACAATGACTGGGAGATTAAGGTTTAAATCACAGGCAGGTAAACTAGTGATTTTTCACTAAAGAATTTTCCACTCTACCTTCTTGAAAATTCAGGTACATTTCCTATAAGTTCAATCTTCCTCATCGCTAACACATTAACCTAATTAGTAAATATACATACATCTCAATGAGTAGTAAAATACACTGAAAATAAAAAGCTTCATGATTTTCATGTATCTCCAAATATGCAGTCTGAGTTGAGGTGATCATGTGGTGTCTATGGGTGAGAGGCATGTAGAAACAATTTTGTATTGCTACCTAAAGAAACAAAACCCCTTGTAGAACAAGATATAATTGGGAAAATAATTAGAACTTGGATTTTTTTTACTACTTGTTCAGGTTATACGCTTTAAGTACTAATTACGCTAATTAATTAGGAATTTGGAAGGTCAAATTTATAGGAAGTGAGCCCGCATTTGCGTGAAGGAAGAGTGGAAAAACATTAAGGGAAAAAACCCTCTCAGTTCACACGAACAAGATTTGAACCTCGATCTCCCTGTCTTCGGCGGTCTGGCCTCACAAGAAAACTAGCGTGTTAGCCAACTACGCCACCGAGGCGGGTTAATATGGATTTGAAGGAGGTTGAATATCATGTTAGGGATTGGAAGGACATGTCTAAGGATATAGTTGAATAGTATGTTTACGTTCTGGAAGCCATAAACTAACTAGTTCCTTATGGCCTAGAGTGGGTTCTTCTAAGTAATTATCTTTTAAGCCTTATTTGAGTTAATCTTAAATGAAAGGTTAGTATTTCATCTGTACTCTAGTAAAACTTGCCTGGAGCCTATAATTTGAAGAAAGAATGTATCTGACTTTGTTTCTGTTCATCATCCAAAACAATGGCAAGATGTTACAATCTTTGATAAAGAGATTTGAATTGTTGAAGACAAATATGCCACTGCTCTTATAAAATAGTGTGAATTAAAGATATAGCAGCTAATTGGTTACACTATGTTAGACTATTCTATATTTTATTAAATCATTGCTTTGTAAAATAAAGGAAGTATACAAGGACATGGGATGTGTTTTGTTTAACCCTACGGTGGCAGCATGTCGCACTTTGTGCACTATTGGTTATTAGTTTGAATAATACCAGTAATGATAACCTTTTCTAAGGTTGCTTTGTTGGGCTTTTTTTGACAAGATTTACAGTTTTAAAATAAAGTAATTAATATTAAGCTTAAAGGAAGCTTAACTTTTATTTTTTAAATAAAATATTTAAGTTTCTCATAGAAATATCAAGATAGCTTCTTCTTATTTAAAACACATATGAATAGAAAAACTTTGTGAAAGATATTATAAAAATAATTATTTTAATCTGGATTATTAACTTCACCATATACTTCACAGATGTAGGTAGGTTATTTTCACATATTTCTTGCAAAGAAACATGATAATGCACTTGTCACAAACACTGGTGTTGTTGATTTTCTTACTTCTTAGTGTTCAGCCAGACTGACAAGCATGCGAGTGAGCGACTTAGCGACTGTGTGGCCAAACTGGCAAGCGAGCACGTGATTATCAAATAACTCTCAATAGTTGTTGATGAGGAGTCAAAGGTTCAAATCTTGGTTCAGTAAACTGAGGGTGGTTTTTGACAGGTGAATTATTGTTGTGGTTTTCCCATCCTCTATCTGTGCTAAAAGTGATTCTTACTTGTAAAGGCCTACTTTGACTATAATATTGAAGTATTTTAACATATCAGTTTTACATATATATATATATATATATATATAGCTTATGATCTTACCAATTAAACTAGACCATTAATAGCAGGTGTGCTAAACCTAAAAAAATGTCAAAATGAGAAGTTTCCCTACCACTCAATGAACCAACATACAATAGTATAGCCTAGCGTCTGTAAACTAGACTATACCAGCTATTGCGCGTGCGCTTGAAAAATAGAACCAGTTCTATATTTCAAGCACATGCGCTCAAAAAATAGAAACAGTTCTATATTTCAAGCGCATGCGCTCGATCACTCCAGTTTGGCCATCTCTCATTACAACCAATGTGTTCTATTTTATTTTTTAGTTACTCGCTCGCTCAGTCTGGCCGTCCCCTTCCATTTGTATGGTATCTTCCAAACTGTTTCTGTGCTGGCTTAACAAGTTCATCTTCATCCTGCGGACGATAGATTTTTAGAAATATATTCATATCAATTGGAATATTGGTCAATGTTGACCGAAGAATCAATTGCTCCTTCATTATCTTAAGAGCTAGATTTTTGAGAAAAACTACCCTTCTCTCTTTCGAATGTCTTCATTAAATTGAAACACAATCTGTGCTTTTATACCAGCTATGTTCATCAGTGCAAAATGAATCAACAAGGGCCATTTTTATGCCATCCTAGATACAGAGTAAGAATAACACATCTGATTTACTGTATCTACTCCTCCTTTGGTTGCATTATAGTTTAAAATAATATCAGGATTCTTAAATGTTTTATCTACTGAACCAGTGTCATGCATAGTTGATAATACAGCTTACTCTTCTTTGGCATATGAGAAACAAGAGTAATGTCTTTTTGGAATCCAAGCAATAATGAAACAGACTCTGTTTTTATGGGCGAGAAACTCGGTATGCAATTAATTCTTGTTTTTTTCGTGGAGTTCTGATGCATGTAATGTTTTTGTCAAGTAACTCTCTAGTCAAAGGGACAGTTGTATAGCTATTGTCTCTTGTGAGAGTGCAGTTTGAGCCTTTGATTTCTTCCACTAACCTGTGAACAATTGCAGACTGCATGTTCAGAGGTGAGAAGGGGCCATCAGGTTGCTTTCTAGTATATTTCTAAGTTATTGATATAAAAGCCAAAATTTCAATACAACTTTCACAGGTTTTTGGGATGTACTCTATAAATCCACATCGCCACATGAATTGTTCCAAATTTTCGTCTACAGTAACATACTCACTCAAACAATACCTTGTTTTGCACTTGTCTGTAAATCTGTAAAGTATGCATCTGTTATGAGTACACTCATCAATCTTCAACCTTTCACTCCTTATCTTCTTGTCATCAAACCTGATGCATCTCAGAAGGAAGGGAAATTTCTTGGCACTCACTTAAGCCCGTAAAATTTCAAGTTTGGTGCCATGAAATACCCACAATTCATGCAAATAAGTATGGATGAGACTCTTTAGATCCAACAAATGCAAAAGACCAAATAGAACCATCATTTCACATCAGGTTGTGACTTTTACATCCATTTCTCCTGAGTATTGCAGTGATTCTCGTCTACATGCTAGATTGGTGCATCTTGTAATTTCATCAATCATATCAGTATCCATGAAGAGTAAAAATGGTTCAATTCTCTTAGATTTCCCTGTATCTTTGCTCTGGCATAGGTTATCTCATTTTTTAAATATTCTTGCATTTAGTTTTAGAAACAGTAGAAAAACTAGATTTCCTCCAATTAGTTAGCTTATCTCTTTCCATAAAAAAATATGCTATATTCATCAGGGTCGGCATCATCATCATCAACATCTTTGCCATCAAAACTTTGTTCTGAGTTAAACTGGTGATCACTAAAATGTACTTTTTCATCCTCTCCATCAGACGCCTCACTTTCACTTTAATTAGGGTTATTATCATCTTCGTCACATAAATTGAAAATCTGGTCATGATCTCATAAAACTTCGACATGAAAGAAATTGTTTAAACGTTAAGACTTAGGCCCAGTTACAACAAATCCTAATAACTGGCAATAGAAACAATTATTTATTTGAAATACAACAAAATATTCAATTACAAAATAGTTTTGAAACAGAGAGAAAAAGAATAAATGTTTGTTTGAAGGTGTATAGAATGTTATAATCGAAATTAAAAAAATAAAAAGACAAAAAAATTTTACTTACATGGCCAGGTACGCAACGCATTGGGTGTGCCAATACTGTTTACATTTATAGAGTATCTTTTCCTGAAGATAGCAATGTAGAGCAAAAATAAAAGTAATCTCACCAGTAACCACACGAAAGCAAACACTCAACCAGAAGAATAGGTTGAGGGGAAAAAAATGGCACCTTTACATCAGTCCTACAACCACATAATTGACATCATGGTGCGCCAGTCAGTGGGTTAAAGACTATATCTCCAAGAAGTTAACCTTCCCTGCATTTATTAATTTCTGAAATATTTGATCTTACTTTAAATTTCACAAATTTACTCACAACTTCCTCTTTAATTGGAGGGAAGATCAGCGGTACTGGTCCAATTTCTTGGTGGTGGTAGCATTGCTCCTCTTCTTTAAAAATCTTCTCAGACTTAACTGGACGGTAAGATTCAGTCTGACAGAAACAACATGAGTTAAAAGAAAGGGACAAAGTAAATTATAAAAATGTGTTAGTTTAATATCATTTTAATAAGTTATTTGATAAAAGTGTTATGAAAGTATGTGTTAATATAATTTAAAGCTACTCACCTACAATGACCATAATTTGTGGCATTATACCAGGCAAGTTACACAATATAATCTATATCTCGAGATTACTATCATGTTGTTCTAAGATAATTTTTATATGGTCAGTAGAACATTTAGGATAAACATATGAAAACAAAATTGTATTTATGGATGAATGTATATAAAAGAATGATAAAAACTAATATATATAGGAGAGATAGTCATCACATTAACAAGCATGATATTGGATTAGAAATTGTTTTGATAAAAAACACATAAACACATCAACACATTTAAAATAAACAGCTTCAGCACCTATGAAGTGAAACTTAGTTTTAAAAGGTGTTGTTTGTTTTTATTAGTGTTTTAACTAAAATGAAAGTGTAAATCTCCTTCTTTCTCAATTTTAATGTCTTCCTATGTCTCATTCTCTTTGCGTCACTTTCTATGTGTCTATCTTCCTAATTTTCTTAATTTTACTCAATCTCTGTTTTTCACTCTCTGACTTCTCTGTCTTAGATAGGTAATTAATGTCATTTCAACAAGGCCAAAAAAATTATTCCCTAATCGGTCCTGTTGTATAGTTGTCAGTGCTCCTAGCTACAAGTCTAGGGGTCTCAGGTTCAATTCCTAGCTGGTAGGGGAGGGAGGGGAGGCTTGACCATGTTTACGAATTTTGAATTTTGTAATTTTTTGCTTTTGTTCTATAAACCTCAAATTCCCCGGAAAATGTACATAATTTAATAAGCTTTCAAATTAAAGTATTCACAATTTATTAAAAACTAGCGGACCCGACAGACGTTGTCCTACCCGAATTTTGGCTTTTCGTTTGGGTGGCATAGTTGATTTTGATAATAAAACAAATACTATGTGATCATCACAATTACAAATTCACAATGAACTCCAATTAGTGAGTTACACAAATATTACAAATTCAGTGTTTGTCAAGACAACATACAAAATAAAACATCTTTTCATTTTTGGAATTTTGCCCACAACTCCACAAATATCAGCTGTATCGAAAAAAGTTGCGAATCTTGCTTACAAATTTTTATGCCGGGTACAGTAAATTTTATTTTTATTGATCCTACAAACCCCCCCAAAAATCCCTAAAAAATCAAAAAAATAATAGAACCCGATTGCAGTGCCACCTACCGGGTCCAATTGTGAATCTAAACCATCCACGGACCCACTCAAACATACACAAAAAATTTCATCAAAATCGGTCCAGCCGTTTAGAAGGAGTTCAGTGACATATACACGTACAGAAGAATTATATATATTAAGATAATCTTTAACAATAAAAAATAAAAATACAAAGTTTCTGCAACCCTGGTCAATCCTCCCATTGTATGGGAGGTTTGACCCATAGTGAGGGAGGTTTGACCCCAGGTATAAAATTGCTTCTGATCTCAATTAGGGAGGTTAATAATATTCATATAATTGATATGAAGTTATTAGTTTATTTTTACTTTACATTGACATAGTTGGAAAAATCAAAATCAAAATTAATTTTCAGTGCCACTCTTTCAGTTCCCCCACCTGATAAAGGAGGAGGCAATTTTGAGACAATGTCCTCTTTTATAACAATAGATTTATCTTCTTTTTTACACTTTTGGATTCCCAGTGGGGCTATATGTGTATCGTGATTATCTAGAATAACAAGAACTGGGACATCTTTAGAGCATTTAACAAATTTTAAAAAATGATCCCAATACAATTCAAAATTTTCTTCTGTCATCCAACCAGTAGGCTGAGCAACAGCTTTTTAACCAGGAGGTGCACCTTTGGTCATTGCGTCAGTAACCCGAACTCTCAGAAAGACAAAAAATGGAGGTATTGCAGCTCCAATAACTGAAATGGCACAGCACACAGTTACCAGCGTGCCTCTTTCTCCGGATGTGACTTTGGAAACCTCTTTTGACCTCTTTTCTGCCATCACTTTCCTAGGAGTATGAACAGTAGTTACCCCAGTCTCATCAATATTGTATATTGAGTGAGGTTCAAATTTGTATTTAGTTAACAAGGTTTTAAGATTGTTGAAAAATTCACCAACAGTAGTTTTATTAAATGCTGTGGCTCTACTGAGGCTGGTGCTCCGTGGTTTGCGTAAAGATAGCCTGTCATGCCTGTGCATGAACCCACGTACCCAATCATATGAAGCTCTTTTCTCTCTATACCATCTAACTGGCAGTTTGATGTTGTTTGCTTCCCCAAATTGGAAAGCAAATTTACGAATAGTTTTTGGATTAAGTCCATAGTGTAGTTTGGCGGCCATTTTTAAGTACTTTGCCAATAGGCTTTCCAATTTGTCATTAAAAATTTGACCGGTGTTATAATTAGGGGTCAATGAAACTTTATCTTTATTTTCTTTACTTTCTAACATAACACTCTAATGTTTTCCTATCTATATTAAAAGTCTTTGCTGAAGCACGAACACTGTTATTCTCTTCGGTAACACTGAGAATAGCTGCAAGCATGCGTTTCGGGGAATGTTTGGTCCTTTTTTTCCCATCTTTCTCCGGCTTCCAAAAGAAAGGCATTCTGGCACAAAAGCAGCTCATATGAGTTATGCTAAATTTTAATTAATGTTTAAATAGACCCATTTAATTTAAAAGTGATCCTGTTTTAATTGTGTATAGAAACAACAATTAGTTCAAATTGTAAGCTAGGTTAGAAACTAAAATAAGGGAGGCTCGACCATATGGCCAAGCCTCCCACAGTTGTAGTGGGTCAATGCTCCCTTAGTGTCCATTTTATTTTCAATCCTATGTGGATCTCATGGCTGTAAGGTTAACTAACTTTATAATATGTCATTTAATAGCCAATAAAATGTACTTTCATTGAAACATCAACACTTAGTTAAATAAAGCACAGTACTAAAGGTATTGGCTTACAGAATATGATGCAATACTTACATGAAATGTGCTAAAAATCTGGAAATGTTCACCACTCAAACAAAACAGTCAATCTTGCCTCCATCTAACAGTAGAGCATGGGTTGCCTTCTTTTATTACTTGTGAGTAAGAAAAAAGACAACTAGACAGATTTTTTGCGCCAAATTCAAATGTGGGTCAAACCTCCCCTATGGTCAATGGTCCCCTCTCTCCCCTATCATGGGTAATTTACCAGAAATGGGAATCATCCCAACAATCACCAGGGTCTGGTCGGTTATGCTTTAGTTAGATTCAAGTGTGTGCACTGGTTACACTCCCTCATACTCACTACCACCATCACCTCAACTCACAATGACATGGAAAGGATGTACGATTAGTCATTTGGGCGTCCTTCAGGCAACAGTGCATTAGAGCTGGATAATCTTTCCACCAACCGGGCGATATATAGTTTTTTTTATTTATTTGTTTGACTCTAAGCTTTAAGGTCTTTGCATTGAAGAAAAAGCAAAATGAAAAACTTTAAGACTTTAATTCGAACAAATCTTAAACAGAACACTTTGATTTGTATGAATCTTAATAAATTCAAGTTTTGAAAAAATCTGATATGATGTGTGGCATTTTGATTTGGAAATGGTTGATTCCACAAAAAATTATACAATTTATCTTTTGGTCTCTGTCACAAAGCTATTCAGGAAATCCTCACACTTCTCCCCAATTCATCCTTGCTCCATTGAAGGGAGAAGTTGTTTCTTGGTCCCTCTTAATCGCAATGGCCAAGTATACAGAAAAGGTCCATTTCCTAGGCCTAGCTTTGATAATAATTATATATATATATATAATCAATTAAAATGAATCAAAGTGTTAAAGTTCTTCATTTTGCTTTTTCTTCTAAGTATAGGAAAGTAAAGTCTATAGTTAAATGTACCAAATTGCTAAAACTAAAAATTCCTTGTGCTTTCCAGCTCTCCAAGTGTGTAGTAACGCTATTTTAATTCAGATTATTATTAAAATGTTAATATGATAATGATTAATCATATAATAAATTTTATGGGAAAATAGTGTTTACACAGAAGGGTAATTTTTTGTTTAGAAACTTTCTCAATGAGATAACTGATTTTTAAAACTATTTAGTGTGTAAAAATAAAAAGGAAATTATGTAACTTAAATGTAAACCATATTATTTCATTCTCTTTTCTTCTATTTTAGGGCTAACTTAAGTCTATGACTAGGTCTTGGATGTATATCTAATTTAATTACATATTTTTCAAATGTTTTAAGACTATACTCATAAATATATTTCCATGAAATGTGGGATTTTTAATGCTTTAACCTAATTTATTATACAAATATTTTCAAATATTTATGTAATTTTAGTTAATATATATATTCTTGGCTTATAAATACTTATTTTGTAAATTTTAGTACAAAATGTATATTTGGTTTAACCTTTTGCATGGTGTCTACTCAATTTGACCAATGAAATTCCCAACTTTTTCCCTGATTTCCCCTGATCATTTTTCTAAAATTCCTGACTAAAAAAATATGTCACATCCTTGTAATCCCCCCACTTCCCCACTCATTTTTCTATTAATCTTTTTTTATGAATAATAAGTTTTAAAATTTAAATAAATATATTTTTTAATTTGTATTAACATTGTTTATTAAGAATTATAAAATTTATTACACAGCTACAAAAAAAACTACAGTTTGAATAACAATATTTACTGTTATAATGATTATTATATTTCATATTTTGAGTAAAACCACATTTTCTCAGATTTTTATTTTAATTTACCAAATTCCCGGCTTATTCCCGTTTTTTCCCGATCACTCCAAATTTCCTGTTAATTCCCATTTTCCCTGATTTTCTCTGATGGTGGCTTTTGACAGCCAACAATATGTATTCCAAGAAAAGATTATGTGTGTACTGTCTAGGCTGTTCTTACCAAAGAAAATTTTGGAAATGAAGTATACAGGAAAAAAGAACGCAAGGAAGAGATGGGAAGAGCAGATAACACAAAGTGTTCAAGTGAGAGGAGAAGAATGGAAGAAATTAAAGGAGGAAGAATGGTGGAAGGACAGATTAAAATTGGGGCATCTTACTAAAATGACCCAGCCGCAAGTTGGAAACAGTTGATGACAATGATCTCCCAATGTGTCAAATGTCAGGAAAAACTACAATACTAATGTTATTGTTGGTACTTTTAAGACTGAGCCATCACCTTCATGTTTTCTCACTATTGAGTGTCTGGAAGGATCTAACAAGTGAACAATTACAAACACATTCAACGATCCAATGATGCTACTTTGGCCAGATGGAATACAATTTGACCATGTTCATCTACTTCTCTTCATTACAGCACCCTACATGATGAAGGTAGGAAAGAGATTAAAAAATACTCTACACAATTATGTTCTATTTAATATGTTTGGCGCGGTGTTAGCCGTTTGCAGAAACTTTGAGATCATAAATTAAACTTGGTCCTCAATAACAAAAATTCCTGGCTACAGTAAATTAAAACAGTTTGGTGACATTTTGAATACCAACTGACAGTCTATGCCCAAAAAGGAATTTTCGTTATTAGACATTGATAATTTTATATATATGTTGTCAGACTTTCTACTTAGTGATTTATTTTCAAAGAGTTTGATATATATTGTAAGTTCATATATCACCAGTCAGCTTGTAAGTGTATAGAGTCAAGCATCTGAAATGTGAGATATTATCTGTGCACTCCACACTTAGTTCCATAAATTATGATTTCAGTGGGAGAGCATTGAATCTTTTGAAAGTGATGCTCAAGCATCATGTGGTATTGGGTGACATGGATTTAGGCTGTTAATTGGTGCTTATAACCATCAGAGCTCTGCGGGCCTATCCCGGATATGTTGCGAGTTTATCTCACTACGGCGAATCTCTCCATGCTCAACTCAAACTCGTAATTTCATATCCTTAAAGTAGCTATTCTTGAGTTTAAAATCTCGCAATTCATGTTGAGTCTTCTAATTTCGTATTAAGCGAAAAATTCCGAACTTCCGGTGTTGAGAATAGTGATTTGAGATTTAATTTATAGCTGTGTGAACGCACCCTTCAGCCATTTAAACAATAGAATAACAAAATTTTTTGTCTTCGCCATCTTTGTTTGATCTCGGCTTTATTTTTTGTTGGTTAAGTTTAGCTCGATAAAGTATAAATAAAGAGGGATAAAAAGAAAATAAGCAAAGACCAAAAACAGATTATACTTTATGTATTTAGCATACTTTATGTTTCTTTGATTCGCTAAATGATTAAATAAAAATATATGACTAGCATAACTTATTATTTCATTTATGATCTATCTTAATAACTTTAATAGGTACCTAAAAAGCCAAAATTAAATAACATACAGCATATGTATGGGATGCCTTTCTATTTGAATAACACCGTTTATTAGGCCTGAACAATTTAATAAATTTCTTATCACTCAGCTCAAAAGCGTCTTTGCATTAACGAAATATACGTGGAATTATTCTAAATTCATTTTCGAATTCTTCAAGTTTTCTTACTATCAAATAGTCCATCCATGCTTCTGCCATTTTACATTTTGTCCAACAACAAATATTTTCGAACTATCTGTTTCAAGATTGACGATTCCGAGAGGTGGAACCGCAGTGAGATCTATCCGAATGAAAAAATCTCAATCCGTAACAATTTTTTTTTTCAAGAATAGCTAAATAGAAAAAGTTTCGAGATTGTGTCACGTGAACGCCCGATCTCGCAATGGAATAAACTCGAAACATCTCGGGGATAGGCCCGTTGGGCAGTTGGTTTGAGCAGTTGGTCTTAGACAGTTGTCAAAGTATGTATTGAGATGAGTCCGTTTAGCGATGGCCTTACTCGCCATGAGTGCAACCATGCTGAAGAAAGTAGTTAGGCATTGGTTAGACAAAGGTTTAGACAGTCGTGAGAGTCTTTATCAGGCAGTTGCCAAGTGTAGTAAACGATCTTAAGCTATGACACAGTAACATAATGGTGACCAGGGATGGGTGAACGTAAGACTCGTCTTTACGACGGCAGTGTACGAGTTCATATTTAATTTAACTAACCAATAGTGGTGTTACATGGCTGTCTTTATTTTGCGCTACATTACACATTACAGAATAATAGCCATCAGTCTCTTATATTTTGTGTAAGACAGTGGAATAATCTTGGCTTTGCCGTTACATGTTGGTGTCAGAAGTGGGAATTTTATACATCGTGATTAGAAGTCAGGCCTAAACATCCCGGTCATCATAAGGAAGCTCGGCCCCTCTTAAAATGTTCCTATAACCTAATGTGTTGTGAAAAGTAGTTTTCCTGGATTTAAAAATGTTTTGTGGATAGCTGACAATATTTTTAATTTGAAACTCTTAAGATGTGGCTTGTTGGCCACCAGTGTAATAATGCAAGAAATAACTAGCAAAGGTATGTTTATGTGGAATAAATTCCATTTTTTGCGTGGTTTTAGGTTGGTTTGTATTTATTTCTATAGGTTTGTAAAAAAAAAATGTACATATTATAATAAAATATTTTGGCTATTTTAAGCACATTTAAAATATATATACATATATCTATTTTATAAATTTGTAAATATAAATTTAAGCCCTAATTATGACTTGTAAAAAAACTCCATGGCTTCAACCTGGAATCGGGTTATATTGACCAAGCAGCCACCATTAGAGTTGATGTTAGTGCCAGCTATTTGCAGATAGAGGGGGTCGTGTTATTAACACACCAAACTCTCCGGCTATTAATCTCATTTTTCTAGCCTCAGGCCGTTCTTTTTCATTCAAGTGCCTCCTCATATGTTCTCATTAGGCTGAAATGAGACTTTACCAGACCAACTGCTTCAAAGAAAAATCCAAAAGAGCCGGGGATCGAACCAAAGGTCTATGGCTCTTTAGCTAGGAATTTTGATGACTAGCCCACAAAGGTGGTCATTATGACATATAGAGTAGGGGGCCTTTAGTTAAAATGTTGTTTAGTTCAATAAAACCTGACAAAATATTTAAATAGCATCTTGTAATTTTTTGTTCCCTAGAACAAATTGTTAACATGTAACATGATAAAAGTGTAATTATAAATTGTGTAAAGTGTAGTGCCATACCTCATTTTCCAAATTAACTTCTTGATGAAGAGAATATTCAAAGTCCTCCTCAAATTCAACCTTCACATCATGTGTTGTTTCCGACATATTTTAGTCATCAAGATACCAGTTGGCAGAGGTATTTTAAAAGATAGTCCTATTGGGAGACCAGAATTGAGAAGATAAAATTTCAGAACTCAAAAATAAAATTTAGGTGATATATAAATTTTTAAATAATTAAATATGTAGGCCTATGTAGTTTCATTTGTGTGGTCATGTTTTGCAATGCAAAACTGTATAGTCTGTATGTAGGAAATTTTCAAACTTAAATAAGTAATAAATTTCAAAAAATACACAAAGACAATTAGCCCCTCGTGTGAATAAATTTTAATGAAAGAAACAGTAAAAATATGGTCAAAGAATATGAAAGTATCACCAAATGTTTAGGTCAAAATGATGCTACTAAAGATATTTAAATTTTGGAAATACATTTTAAATCAATGTTTTTCGGCACAAACAAAATAAGAAACTTTACCAAAAAAATAATGAGCTAAGTTTATTAAACTTATAAACATCATGCACCTTAAATCACAATGTGAATAATTATGTTATTATCAGAATAATTCTTGAAAATCAAGTTTGTAAAAAATTAAAAATTATTTCCAAACAGTATTTTCAATCAAAAACCAGATTACAAGCAATTTATGTGTTGCATAATTTTTGTGTGGGATTGCCAAATGTCCCGGTTTTCTGAGTGTTCCAATTTTTCAGTGTTCTGAAGACCACTTAGGGCCACACGAATGTCCTAGTTTTTTTGTTTGTTTTTTTAACTTTTACTCCCAAACAGTGATGTAAAAGGCCTATTAACATTAGTTTTGTCAGGTTGGTATGAAAACGTATAACACAATTCGAGAAATTGCCTCTTATTCCATAAGTTTACTGATTACATTCTCTTTGAATTTGTATGTCATTGCATCAATGTGAGAGTGTAAGTTTAAATGAAAGAATATGTTTCATAGTTCTGAAATTTATTGTATAGTGTTAAAGTCTAAGCATGCCATATAGACAGTGCAAATTAAAAAAAATAAATATAGCAATGATATTCCTTTTATATAAAAAAGAAAGATTCAATAGAGAGGCATTTTGCAAGCAGAGCAATTCAAATTTTAGTGTTGGTCATGACAGTATCTCCGCCATTAAAGACCATGTTAGTAGTCAAAAACATAAATCTAATGTTGCCTTGTCAAGTAAATGTGCATCACACATTTTTTTTAAACATGACAGTAATGATGATGATAAGTTAATTGTTATTGAATAAATATTCAGCAGCCAAAACTTATTCTACAAAATTGATCCCCAAAGTCATATCACCCCATTAAATATATTCACCTCTCAAAGAATTAGCAACTTGTTCATATTATAGCATTTTAATGTTAGATTTTTACCATAAAGTGTAAATATAATTTTAAGAAAACATGAGGACTCTGGATTAAGCCAAAAAGTTAATACTTTATATGTATATAAAGATGAAACTCTTGAGCTAAATTTTATTTAACTTTTGTTGACTATTAAATTGCATTTTAAAAATATTAATTATTTTCATGAACTGAAAAGTTGCATGGTAAAAACTGGAAGAAACAATCTATTAGCTTAAAGAAAAAAAAAATTTAAATCATGTTTCTTTTCAACCATATAAGTAAAATTTCAACCCTAATGGACGAAGAAACAAATAAGGAACTGATTTGAATAATAAGTTGGCCACAGAGAAATGGAGCTTAATTTTCTCAAAAATGGTAAACAGAAATTCAGGAACAATACTTGGATATGTTTGTAAATATTTATTTGCAATTCCTAGTTATAATGGGAACGTTAAACAAATTTGATTCAAATTGCTGTTAAATGTATAGAAAAACATCTTTAAAAATAAGACTTTAATAAAGGAGGTCTAAAATATAATCGCAAATAAAAGTTAACTTTTCCTTGTCTTGTCTTTTTTTTATCAAATTATAAATGCTGTTTTCTTTTTTTCTTTCATCTATAAAATGCATTTATTTTATGTGTTGTAAAAATTGAAATAAAATTGTAAAACTGTTATTTTATTTTTGTCCCCGTTTGCCTTTGCAAAAATCTGGCTGCCCTACACTTGCAATGTAATGAATGGAGGCTGAATTTTTATGTAGAAGTAACCTATAACTATGTAGATAAATATTTAGCAAGTTCAGTTAAAATATTTTAAGTAGCCAAGCTTACTGGACTTTTTCACAACTACATACAAGTTTTAAGTTTATTCTATGGGTAAACACTAAACAAGCAATCCGCAGGATGACAACATCAATCTCTGAAACCAGATATAGCTATTAGTTTAGAAATTAACGTCAAGAGAGTACTCCAATCGTAAATAAAATAAAAAGCACTTTATAAGCTAAGACAAGAGACGGCAGTAACCAAAATTAATTTGAATTATGTAAGAAAAGCAGAAAATTATTAAAATAGTTAATTCATTCAGAAAGATTGAAAGAACTTTATGTATTAATCTATTATTTTTAATATACAAAGAAAATGAAAACCATTTTCATAATTAAAAATAAAAAAATATTTTATATAGTGGCAGTTAATTTAATTTTATTGCTATTATTAGAATTATTGGCCGTTAATATTGATAATATAGCAACAAGTCATTGAAACGAACATAGATAGGTGTCATTATGAGATTTTGAAAATTTGGAATAAATAGCCTTTGAAAGTTTATTTATCTCAAAAATGAGCTACGGTATGAGTCATTTTAAGTGTAGCGTGCTAATTGCCCGTTAGCACGTACAATCAAAATACCTTATATATATATAATTATCACTTTAAATGCAAGAACTAATAAATCCTAATAATGTGTGGCAGATATAAACTCACGGTGAAATCGTGTTGTTGGAAACGCCCAAACTTGAGGAAAGTGCCCCAGCTGACTGTTACTGGAGATTCAACACAAGGACATCTTACACGCTGGCCCGACTTAGATGTAATGACGAGTGGCTTCCTTGCGTTGTGCTCAGCGCCCATCTCCTAGCGATAGTTGTCTTTCTGCTCAATTGTGGAAACTCAACCCACTCCCCCCCCTTTCCCTTCTTATCCTGGTGGACGTCCCTTTCCTAATATGTCAGTGCATCTTGTATAAAACAGCCATCCCTCACTTCATATTTTATATTCTAGTGTAACAATTCGTCGGAGGAACTGCACATAAGTGAACCAAGGACCAGTGGACTAAGCTAGCAGTGATCACGATGTTTGAGTCGTCAGTCTCTCCTCCTCGCTGAAGATGAAGTAAAGTCTGTGACTATAAGTACTTAATCTAGTAATCTTATTTAGGCTCTTCGTAATTATTTTTCTATATCCTTAAGACATTGTTGTCAGGTCCCCTTCAGGCGTTTTTTGAATTAGTTAATGTTTAACTGTTTGCTGGTATTATAGTATGTGTTCAGACTTGCGTTGATATTTAAATATACTATTGAAAGACCAGGCAGTACTAATTATGACTAGACTAGCCATAGTATATTTACAGTCTAGATTCCTGGTAAATCGACATTAACTATTTGTAAACCTATAATTCCTCTTCTAGGAACTTAACCTTTGTAACTCGTAACTCAATATGGAATAAATCATCCTAGCTAGCTCATTTAGCTACCAACGTTGTAACTCTTTAAACTAGGACGTTCTAGAATTAGGTATTATTAACTGTTATTCTTTTAGACGATCATTAGGTTAAAGTCTAGTAACTGCAAGGCAGGAGTGGTGTTATGTATTGTTGCTTAACCTTAAGTTAATAATTGCTTCCAATTTGAATGGCCATTGTGTTGAGGCAGACGCACCTTCGTAGTAGAATGTGTGCTAGTTCTAATTTAACGAGTTACACCCTTCCATAATATAGACACAACTATACTTATGTTGATTGCCGGTCTAACCAAGATGTTTCACACCTAACGTCCCTATTAGGATAACGATATCTAAAGTAACTGATTTAATTTCCTACAATAAACAATGGAATGTTTGGGATAAGATCTCATCTAACCATTTGTAATTATTTGGTCTTGTTTGAATTTAAATAAACTGATTTGTTAAACTTGTATATCTCTCTTGTGCTTGTTCCTTCCCTTCCTTGTTTATATCATTGTAAATGTATTCGTCACTTCTTCTATCATATAGTAGAAGCGGTAATTCAAACTTGGCTTCTCACGAAAAATAAAGCGTGCAATCTGCGCCAACCTTAAACTGCGCACAATCTGCACACCCTCAAGTAAAATAAACTTAATTGCCTAATAGCGCACAAACTGCGTCTCTAGCGAACTTCAAACTATTCATTGTTTACAAACTAGTGCCATTTAATCGGTCTTTCATAAATTGTTTCTTTGCTTATAGCTTTGTTTATAAAATTATGTTTATTTTTCATGTGATGAGTATAATACACCATGGCCAACAGAGATTTTGTCGACACTAATGCAATCCTACCAACAAATGTATTGATACACCCGAAGTGGACTCTCTGTCCTAAGCTGAACTTGTTACAGCCATTAAAGAACGAGATTGGGGTGTAGCTGGCGATGCCGAGGTGAGTGAGCTGCGAGTCACTTTAAACTTACTAAAGTCAGAGTCGACGACTTCCCGGATTGCCAGCAGCCCTCCCATATCTGAGCAAATGTCTCAGATTAACCAAATGCTAGCAAATTTAAATAAAGAATTTGAAAATTTATCTATCATTGACCAATCAAATGATGTAAATACTTCACAAGCGCCATCTTGTATTATTACCGATATATCTAATTCTTAAGTTTTATCAGGGTTTTTGGAAAAAATATATCTTTGTGACGGTCAAAACTATGAAGTTGTATTTAAATTTCTGTTGGAAATTAATACATTTTGTGAATTGAATTTAGAAAATGAAATTGAATTTCTTACCTTGTGTCTTAGCAAAACCAGTGGTTATCTAACACCACTTTTGGTGGAGTTTCTAAGTCAAAATCTTTCTTTGTGGAATTGTAGACGTAGAATATTAAGTATTTTGAAAACCAATCCTTGAGTAACTTTATCCTATCAGTCTCAGAACCAGCTAAAGTTCTTGAATTCAATTTAGAGGAAAATGAAATGGTAACCACTATTCTTGAAAATGTATCTCCCTTAACACGACGCCATATTGTCTTTGTCTCTCATCCATCCTCAATGGCTGAGTTACATTTTTTAGCGTCTCAAATTGAAAGTTCCATGCTAGCGGAACAAGCGTACTTAGTTTTGAACCCTCCACCAACTATGGTTAAACAAGTTGAAACCAAAATAGTTATACTTATGTAAACCATCTCAATCCCACATCTACAAACCCCATACCAGTCATAAACATGGTTTAAATAAACAAGTTCAAGGAAAAGATATGTTATTGATAAAATTTTACAATTATGGTAAAATGGGGGACTATAAGAGTCAATGTAGAGCAATGTAGAGCGTTGCGCCGACATAGACATGGCTTTGCCGGACAACGCAATATCCTACCATGTGTTTCTCAACCCACTATTAAAGTATCTATTAATTCTGTTTCCTGTTTTTCACTAATAGATACTGGGACTAGTACGTCCTTCATAAATTCCAATTTTCTAAGCAGTGTTCCACTCTTACATTCTTCTGCTGATACTTATTTTCAACCTAAACTCTTTGCCATTGCCATCGTGGATAAAAGTTTTTATCTTTTAGTCAAACTTAAAGATTTCTCCTTGAAACATTCGTTTTGTGTCACCAACTTACCGTACGATATTATACTGCGCGTTGATTTTTTAGCGAGACCTCAAACTAAAATTGATTTAGGAAGAAATCACATCTATTTCAAATTTAAACCCTCTGTTATAATTCAGTTTGAAAAAGTTGTAGAAAAGAAGGATAATATTTTGCTTGGTAAAATATCTGTTGAACTTAGGGATATTATGAGTATAATAGAGTTCCCCTTGGTATCAGTTGTGGTAGAGCGGCGCTTAGCCGAATGTTAGACCATATTTTGTCGGACTTCAAGTTCAAATTTGAATTCAATTATTTGGACGACCTTTGTATTTATAGCCAATCCTTAGAAGAACATAATGAACATGTCAAGTTAGTTCTCCAACGTCTTAAAGAGGCTAGTCTCACTGTTAATCCTGATAAAGTGACGTGGGTTACTGATTATATAAAGAATTTAGGGTATGTGATTTCTAAGGGTAAAATCCTTGTTGTTCCTGAACGTATTAGTCCCATTATTGACTGTTCTGTCCCAAAAAATTTGAAACAGGTTCAACGTTTTGTGGGGATGTATGCATATTACTCCAGGTTCATTCCTTTCTTTTCTGAGTTGGCTGCCCCATCAAACCATCTAAAAAAAGACAGGAGTACAGTTTGTGTGGGGAAATGACCAAAATAAAAGCTATTCTTAACTTAAGCAAAATATGATGTCCCCTGAGGTGCTTAGAATGCCTGATTTTTCGTTGCCTTTTGAACTTAAGTTTGACGCCTCGTCCTATGCCCTTGGGGATGTTCCTTCTCAACGACACCCTGAAGGTTTACTTCCGGTAGCATTTTCTAGTAAAGTTCTTATTGATGCACAGAAAAGGTACAGTGCTTACGAAAAAGAATGTCTTAGATGTATTTTTGGCATCGAGAAGTTTGCCGATTATATCGAGCAACGTGAGTTCGTATTATATACAGACTACAGGGACTTGTCATGGATGTTCAATCACCCAAAGCAGTTGGGCAAAATTGGACGTTGGGCTTTGAAGTTGTCTCAGTTCAAGTTCAGACCTGAACATGTCTCGGGGAAAGATAACATTGTTGCCGATGTTCTTTCTCGCATCAACGAAGGAGTCTTCCCTATACTTTTTGTCCTATTCCTGCTAGTGTCCATTAGCGTAGTTAGTACTTAAGAGTGTTCCAGTGGTTGAAAAAATTGACTTACTAAAAATTCAATTTCAAGTGATCAATTATGATAGAGTGGGGTGAACTAACCTCCCCTCCAACCCCTCCAATACCGAATTACCCCGGTGGCAGGTAATATTATTGTCATTGCGAGTGAGTTTTCTTTAGATGGTGGGTGTTTTTGTTCCGCCTTTAGATGTTTATCGCGTACTAAGAAATCTGTACTTTGGTCCTGGTTCCTCACTAATCTGCAATAAGTGACAGTTGTGATGGCTGGCATACAGCCTTCTATCTCTAGGTTTAGTTTCTCTCTCTAATGCTACCCCCTAGCTTTTCTCTGGTAGGAAGGGGGAGGAGGGAGTTAACTCTGGTACACAGAGACTAAAACAAGCCTGTTTGGGTTAAATGAATAGTTGTAGTTCGGAAATTTCCTCTTTACGAAAATAAAAACTAATTGAAGTTATTTTATATTATTACATTTTCAACTTATTAACCGACTAATTATATCATAGCATGAATTACAAACTAGCTTACTCCATAACAGTCACAATTAGATTCCCCCAACTGTCAAATCTTCCCTGCGAGAGGAAAATCCCAATTTTATCAATTATAATTTTATCGAACATGCAGGGAATTAAACCAAATATTTTTGGTTCCAAATAAGACAATTATTATCAAATTATTTAAAGGAAGTTATCTTCTTTAGTACACACAATATATTGTTTAATGAAGACATAGAAAAATAAAATACACTTTACTTTTTTCACTAACAGTGAAGTCGAAGTTCAAATCTTATTCGAATTAATTGGGAAAGGTTTTAATCCTACCTTTCGATTAAAACTCTAAAACGCCCTTGTTTTAAATCATGATCAAACAAAATCTATCAACAAAATAAATGTATTCCCATAGTTAATTTTGTGTTGGTTCCCCTCGGGGTATAGGCCATGAGACCTCACTTTCTTAAGGCACTTCTTTTTGTAGAGTAAGTGATTTTAAAACTCTTTTTATGGACCTCAACATTTTAAAATGGTTAAGTTAGCTATTTAGAGTTGGGTAGTTGTGATTATAAAGAATTAGTTGATAAAATAAAATAGCGTGAACTCACGATTTAATAAATAATCTGAGAATACATTAAAACAATATTTAGGGCCAATTTTACAATGTCTCGTCAAAGTCCTCGTAACTTAACTGTCCGTAAAGTCTAACCTTTGGTTAAACTTGGCGTTGTGTTTTACAATACTATTTTTATGTGCTCGTAAAATTACGAACAGGTGCCTTCCATTAGTTATTATCGTTAACTTTCTCGGAACACTAGATTTGTTTCAATACTTTTGATTGGCTTAATTTTACCATTGAGAATATAAGCAAGTCATTACAACGTCTATGGAAGTGTTATGAAAACAAATCGATCAAAGCAAATCCAATTTATTAAGACTGTTTAAGGTTATCTGTTATCTTTTATCATATTTATTTGTCTGCTAAAACGTTTGTTGAAAATAATAAACAAGAAATTTAAATTTTAGCAAAAAAGAGGAAATTTTGCTAATTGAATTAATAGAAAAATACAAACAAACTATTTAAAATAAATAATTCTATTTGGTGTCCATTCACTTTAATAATTTCCAAAACTTTATTTTTATACAAACGAAAACGTAGAATGATTCTTCCTCGTTAAAAATTTAGGAAATTCTTTCGTTCCAATTACTGTATCTCTTCGGTCTTTAAAGTCTTGGGTTCCTTAGAACTTTAACTCATTTTCAAAGTCATCATAATCAAACAATAAATCACCCATTTCATAATACAAATAAATGTAACCTAACTTTAATAATAACAGTTGCCTTGAAAACAATATGGCAGCGTCTTTAACGTTGTTAATGTAGACGTTATGTTTGCTAACCGGAAGGTAGACCTCGCGTTAACTTTACGAGCATTTTTACGTGGACATTAACGCTAACCAAACATTGTAAAATCAAAAGTAGTGGTTGTTATCACTTAACCTTATGTTAAGTCCTAACGAATAGAATAACGTGACATTGTAAGATTGGGCCTAAATGTATGTTGTAGATGTATCCATAATTTAAAAGATATCAGATTGTTTCGACATAAACATTACATTTGCAATTTAAATACACAAACCATTTTCTGAAAGGAATGCTTTTTTTTTTCTAGTTACATTAGATATTTTCAAAACCAGTATGAAAACAATGACATGCGAGTACTTTATTTTGTAGCAGTTACTTCTCTGGTTATTTCATAATCATTATATCAGCGCAAGTTTCTGAACTTAGACTATATTAGCGTCAGAGGCGGCAAGTGATTTAAAAACTAGGGGGTTCTTAAAATCAAAATTGTAATGAAGTATATTTTGCAAGTATATACGTATTTAATTTGATTATATCATGACAATACCAACATATAGAGTTTGGCCCATTTAGAGTTTAATTATAACAATATAGCACATGCATAAATAGGCCTGCATACATATATTTACAAATTTACATAGGCTTACCTACATACATACATAAAACGTAACTGTTAAGATCTACTTACCACAAAATGACACCATAGTGATTAGTGAACCAGACAAAGTATGCTCGATATTATTCAGGTTAAACGAAGGATACATAAGATTACCTGACCTAACATTGACAATAATAGCATTCATGTGAAAATGTGTGAATTTTCATGCTTTTAATTTTTATCTCTTATATGAAATGATCTGAATAGCCATGCTTTGTTCATGTATTTAGTTCTTTACAAAACATTAAGCAAGGTAAACGATACAAAGAATTTATTGAACCATAGTCACATAGTCAAGAATATTTTTAGTAATTCTTAACTTAGAATTTGCGTCTGTAATAACATATTTTTGTTTTGAAAATATTTTCAGTTAAATATTGTTTATCAGATCCTAGTTTTTAATTATTATACTAGCCTTATAAATTAATGTATCTCTATTCATAATATATTGCATCGTTTTCATCTTTAAATAAACATTACAAACAAAAAACTATGGTATTACATATATTTACATGCTCAATAAGCTAATATGCGTTTTATAATATTTTATATTCACTATATGGCGACTCAATGTTTAAATGAAGTATCTTTATGTCCCTTTTCACCCCCCAACCAGTGGGTCGACGTGTCAGGATGGCTTAGTGGGATGGGTAGGCAGCGTAAAATAATTGTGGTGTTCATTTTGGTGTTGTTTATTGAAATAAATTAATTTCTATACGAGGGTATACATGTAATGAAGGTTTTAGAACTAGTTGAAAGATTTTAGAAAAAGGTACCTACTCAGCAGTTCCGTACTCTGGCCTATCTTCAGTATTATAGCTTTAACTGGTGTCGAACCCACTGCTACCCAGCGTTGCGTGGTTGTTATCTAACTCAGACTTTCAAGATGGTTTGGGGCGTCCTCCTCCGTACTGAACAGTGAGGCCAACTCTGAAATATTCTCACCCATAAGTTTCGGTGAGTTGGTTGCTGAGTAGGTAAATAGTGGGTCCCTCACCAAATTACACTTAATATGTCACACTCCATCAGCCTATAGTTTATTTCAGTTTTGTTTAGTTGTCTTGACTCATAAGCAATAGAATGTTCTTTTCCTTATATCTACTGGCTTAATACACACCATATGGCGAAACTTGAAGCGTCCGTACTTAGTAAAAAGGGTTTACTAATGTCCGGGTATAACAAAATTGGCGAAGATATCGAAATGTCTTTTAGTCGTATTATGGCTTTACTATACCCTATAGTTCAGAAAAATGTGTGATCCTTCCTCAATAATGTAGTTAACGGATTTGCAATTTTAGCGTATTTGGGGACAAATTTTCTATAAAAAAATTTTAATCCTAAGAACTACTAGATTTCTTAAACATTCTGAGGCGTAGGAAAGTTCCTTATAGGTTATATTAATTTGGGATCAGTTTTTACTCCTTCTGACGAAATTACTTGTCCAAGGTTTCAATGGTGGCAAAACGGCATTTCTCTAGTGAAAGCAATAGATTAACTTGTTTTAATCTTTCAATGACATTAATTTCTTATACGTTCTAAATGTTGGTCAGATTAACCTTAGAAAATTATTACATCATCTAAATACGTCATTGTCTGTATAGGGTATAACCTTCTTAAAACCGTATCCATTACCCTTTGAAATTTTGCGGGTGCCCCTTATAATCCAAAAGGTAAACTTAAATAATTGTAAACCCCATAAGATGTAATAAAATAAATTTTTGCTTGGGCTTATTCTCTCACTGAAATAGCATGGTAACCGCTTGTCAGATCTAAAACTGAAAAAAAAATCACTGTCCTAATCTGTCAATGATTTCTTCTATGTTTGGTAACTGGATAACTTCTAGTGTGGTTACTTTACTAAGGGTTTGGTAATCTACATAAAAACCATACATTTGTGGGATAACTTATTTTTTACGATGACAATCGGTGAGGTCCATGGGTCGTCTTTAGAATCTTGTTGAATTATAAATCCTGAAGATAGCTGTTCCTCAACCATATTTTGAACTAGCTCTGGCTGATTATGTGGTAAACGATGCACTCTCTGTATAATAGGCGGTGAAATCCTTTTATGGATTCTATGTTACACAATAACCGATATCAGAGTATGGCTGCGCTAGTAAAATATCTCTTGGTATTACCTCAAAACTGGTTTTATTGCTCTTATTTGTTCAGTAGATAAATGCACTAGTTTCTATGAAAAGTCAACTTTTCCTTTGAAAATATCCTTAACACATATTTGCACTTTTTTCCCTTCTCCCCTATTTCTCGGATATAGGTCTCCTAGTGGCTTGTCTAGGAGTCACAAGTGCTGAGTTCGTACTCCACGCATCTCCTTCTAATGTTGAACTTATGCCACCCTCGATTATGTAATTGTCTTCTTGCAGATGCAGTTCTTCTACTTTGTGATGTTTGTAACACTCGAAGTTTGCTCAGCCAAGGTTACAAAAACCTACCAGCACTTCTTGTTGACCTTTCATCATCACTATAATTATTACGTGTGCTGTGTTGCATATGTATTTGTTGATTATTTAGCTAGCCGTCAGTGAACAGTGTTTCGAATAAGAAATATATTTTCCCCCTTAAGCTACTCTGGTGTTTTAACTGGAACTTTTATAATCTTTCTGGTGCCTGAACACATCATCTATGCAACATTCAAATATATTGGATCATGAAAAATTTTAGTAGCACATAGAAGGTCAACTACTCGCTGATTAAAGATACTTTTGTTTTTACGGTATCCTCTTCAGACGTTCTGTCTGGATTTTCAAAAAAATCACCTAAAACTGTAGTATCTCTTTTGATACATCTATTATTTCCGAAAACTTTGACAGAAAATCAAGTTCAATAATACCATCCGCTTTAGAGTTTGTACTACCTTCTACAACTTGGAATGTTACCTAATAGGTTTAATTCTCTATTCTCAACTCTATTGGTTTTTCAACCAAATTTTGCATTTTCTGCCTGACAATTCCGGTATCTCAAACGTAGTTTGTAAAAGGTCTGCTATTTCCAGATTCTTCCACCATATAATTGAAATTCGCAGCTAGCCTCATTCTTTTCTATTGACATTAACGGTACAATTTTTACTGAGGACCGAGTTTCGTGGTTTTGTCAGTCCCTTGCTCGTCTGGGTAATTATTCCATTATTTTTTTTACCACATATTGGTTTGCAAAGTGTCCCATTTTTACAGAACCATTACAATGTTTTAAGCGTATAATCCGAACAGGTTGTAAGACGCGGTGCTAAATAATAATAATAATAATAATAATAATAATAATACAATATTTTCCTGATTTTTTTGATGCCTTTAGCTTCCCCTGGTTATTTGTACAATCCCTAGCAACATGCCTTGCTTTTTACCATTTAAACATCGCTTATCTTTCGTTATTGTGAGTATTCTCCAACGTACAATGTTTCCATCTTTGTGGGATTGATGTTCCGCCTCCTCAAAGTCTACAGTATCTTTTATAGCTTCCTAAAATATTTTAGGTTTTTCTAATCTTGTCCATATTCCTAAGTCTCCCAAAAGTCCACTAAGGAATGTATCTAATATTCTTTGATCTGCTTCAAATTTGATTATTTCGTTCATGATAGCGTCTTCCTCTAATTCATAGGTTATTTTATTATTCTTCCTGAGTCTGTCCGTAAAGTCTTCCAAATTTTCCCTATGAACATTTTTAATTTTTGTTTATTTTTCTATAGAGTTTTGCTTTTTTTTCGCTTTTAAATCAATCCACTAAAGCTTGTTTAAGTTTTTCAAAAGTATCTGCCTCTACACAATTAGAGTTGGCCATTAAAAATTACAAAACTTCTCCACCTGGGCGCAATTTAAAGACTGCTTGGCATTCCTCATCTGACCACCTAGATACTACAGATGTTTGGAATAATTCTTCAAAAAACACTGAAATATTGTCATCTAGCTTACCGTGAATTAAGAGAATATTAGGCATAAGCGAAAATTTCCTAACAGATAGAATGGATTTTATAACACCTCTACCGTTATTAGTTTATTGAGCTTACCGTAATGTTTCATTTTCAGTTTTGACTTTTTCTAATTTCCTAACCCTTTGATCAATAACAGTTTGAGAGTCAACATTTACCCCCATACCTTCAACTAAAACTATGGTTAATGTGAATAGGAGTTCTTACTTTATTAGCCTTCTCTTCTCCTCTCCGCAAATGCTGTTGCCAGCTCACCTATCCTGGACCCTGGATTGGATTTATACGTCACTCTTTACATACCACGGTTTATAGTTGGAACTTACAAATCATCCGTCATAATTTTGACACCAATAATCAATATCGTTTTTTATTACCAAATGATCAATACATCTGACGACTAATTTTATCAATACCACTTCTGACCACCAAATTTCGCTACTCCCACCAGCCCATCATGAGCTTACGTGTCAGGATGGCCTAGTGGGT
Organism: Timema genevievae; assembly: GCA_902155825.1. Classification (NCBI taxonomy): domain Eukaryota; kingdom Metazoa; phylum Arthropoda; class Insecta; order Phasmatodea; family Timematidae; genus Timema; species Timema genevievae. The sequence goes on from CABFWO010002222.1 coordinate 107,249, forward strand.
TGGGAAGGCAACAGTAAATAATTGTGGGGTTCGTTTTGATCTTCTTTATTGAAATAGATTAATTACTATACGAGTGTATAAACGTGAAGTAGGTTTTAGAACTAGTTGAAAGATTTTAGAAAAAGGCCCTCGTTCCGTCAATGTCCCTACTCAGCAGTTCCATACTCTGGCCCATCTTCAGTATTATAGCTTTAACTGGTGTCGAACCCACTGCTGCCCAGCGTTGTGTGGTTGTTATCTAACTCAGACTTTCAAGATGGTTTGGGGCGTCCTCCTCCGTACTGAACAGTGAGGCCAACTCTGAAATATTCTCCCCATAAGTTACGGTGACTTGGTAGTTGAGTAGGTAGAGTACTTCAAAGTAGCTCCTTAACATTTGGCGTCCTCCCCCGCACCCCCTCTACTGAAAAGGTCTAAAAACTCAGTGTAATATACCAAAATAGGAGAGGTGTTTCCCCTAGTTACTAGTTTTGCTAATATATTGGCAATCTATTTTTTGTAAATGTGACCTGGTTCACGTACGTAACTGCTGATTCTAAACAATTGACAGTATGAGTTTTCAGGATTAAGTTATCCTTGCATGATCTAGATTACCTAAGGCTGCAAGCTACGACATTTGTATATATTTTTAATACATCACTCCCGAATCACCAATCAAAATATATACATGGGGACTGGGGTAGGTAAAGTAATGATGAGTCAGATACCCTGCTCTCATCACAATACATTATTAGAAAAATCAAGTCTTGTATATTATGGTGGGCAGGACTTACAGCGTGAATGGAAGTTTTTAGAAACTTGTTCATCGTACTGACTGGGAAACCCAATGGGAATTTACCATTGGGAAGACTTAGACGTAAATGGAAGGATATAATTAGAATTGACCTTAAAGAGAAAGTGTGTAATGAGGTGCACTAGATAGATAGTACTAGCTCAAGATAGGTATAGGTGGCGTACTTTAGTACGTGGGGCAGTATAGGTGGCGTACTTTAGTACGTGGGGCAGTAACCTTTTTAGTTCCTAATGACTGGGTTACATCTCTCGTAGCCCATTTTGCGGTAAGATTAGCCAGTAAGCCTACTATTGTACCTTTGCCCAGGAGATGCCCGAATATACAGTACTACTCGTACATCCTTCCCGTGAAGGCTCTTTCCATGTCCCGATGAGATGAGGTAATGGTGATAGTGAATATGAGGGTGTGAGATCAGTGTAAACTCTTAAAACTAACTTAAGCCTTATTATAGCCAAACTCTGGTAACCATTGGGATAATAGTTCCTCTTTCAGGATGTTTTCCTATTGTATCAGCTAGGAGTCGAGATCAGGAAACCTTGGTTTGTAGCCAGGTTCATTGACCACTATACCACGGATCCTGTTCCCGATCTAAAGAAAGACAGTAACTTAAAATGATTTGTTCAAACAACTTGTTTACACTAGACTTAATAGTGACAGGACTTAGGAGGGTTACAAACGTCCCAGTTTGCTTGGTTCAACTCGAATGGCTCGACTCTTAAAGAACCCTCTTATGCAGGCGTTTTGTGCCGCGTGACACACGGCGGCAAAAGCCATCGCGTTTTCTAAGTCACTGGGAACAAATTAGTCCTTTAATGCTCTGTCGTCCAATAAAATTGCCGTCGTGTCTTACAAAACGCCAGCGGCAAAAGCCACCCTGAAATGATCTAGTACATTGCGCCTTATGGCTCCATTAATGCAAACGCGACGCTTTTCTACCGTCCACTGTCTAGACATCAATGCTGCCAACCCTAGCTAGTAGACATGACTAGTTCAGTTGTGTGTAAGTTTCCAAGTGAGATTATGTCAGTTGAATAATTGTTGGATTTTTTCTCATTTTTCTAAAAAATTGATGATTTAGATATTAAACGTTTTATAGATGAGGTTAAGAAAAATGTGTCCATGTCGTTCCTTAATTAATTTTTAGAGATTACGAAATGCCCCATCTTCAAATCTTTCTAAGTTGATGGGATGAAAATCCCATCTTCTTTTCCGTCTTTTCAACGTAATGTGACGATACGCAAAATATATGACGCATCTTCCTCTTTCCAACACAAAGGCATTGGCAGCACTGATACGATTTGTCCTCCCACACTACACCGCGTGCATAAAATTAAACCACAAAACTAAACAGCTTTTGCCGTCGAATGTCACGCGGCACGAAACGCCTGCATAAGAGGGCTCTAAGGGATTGTGATAAGAGGGAGCTAATCAAAACACTAAAATGTTCACAGCAATGGATATGCACGTCCATAAAATCCATGTAATTCTGTCGTGCGCATGCGCATTAGCTCATCAACTGTAACAAATATTTCTAGCACACACACCGTACTGCCAAACTGCATACAATAACTTATTTCCAAAGCTCACACACGACACAGTTGTCAAGATTAAACCAGAAAAGCGATAATCACAATAGAAGAACGTGATTGTTTAGGGTGATAAATTATCAAATAGATTTAAATAGACTATTTAATTCTTTAAAACTAAAATAGTAGCCAAGTGTAATAGATATTAGGTGTTAACGTGCACATGTTACCCATGTACACGAAACGCCACTGGTCTGCATCCAATCCAAGCCTCTCTTCTCTGTTGCAGCCTCATACATCATCCCATGCGCTCGAGACGACCCACAACTTAACGCATGCGCGTTGAAGAACGCAAGGAAAGCGTTGCCCCACTTTATAAATGGTAAGTTTAGCTAGTTTAATCTCGACCCTCTTTGGATTTAACAGTTACTTTAATATATGGCATTGCATTGGAGAATGTGCTAGTCATGATAGCTGGTGGACATAACGGGTCTTAACTCTAAAACTGAGATAAGTCACATAACCATGAACAAATTGTAAAAATTAACAAATGTAGGTTATAATATCCTTATACTAGCCGTGTTGTCCCGTTAGGAAATTTGACATGAAAACTGACCAAGAGCGACCATGTAGGTTTTCCAAATGAGGGGCAGATTGGAGTCCCATCTGCCGGGGGGTCGCCTCCCCCCCCCACCTTCTCGAGAGAAATTTTTAGGAATTTAACCTTGTGGGAGGGAATTTTAGAGCATCTGAACATAATTATCAGTTAATTTTATGAGTTTCAAGAGCCAATTTTTGAAAAAAAGTTTCAGAAAAATTAACAAAAAGTAAAATTTAGTTGTACAGCAGCTGAATCCATTGAAAAGAAACATATTTCTCACAAGTTTATTGAACAGAAAAAAATGATAAGAAAGCTGTTCACTTGGATATTGAGGATTCAAAGTTGTTAGTAGCAACTTGCAGTCAAATCACAAATGAGAATTAACACACAAAAAAAGAAGTGAATATTGCAGAGGAATAGGTGGGAGCTGGAGTCCCCTTTATCACCCATTTATGGGCACCCATGAAATTTACTAAAATGTCCGAAGTCTTATGGAAATTTTAAAAATATAATGTCCTATATTTAATAATATTATATATATAGTTTATATTTTAATTCAACCGACTTCAATAAGGCCTTAAATATATTTCCAAACTAAATGAATCTAGCATCTCTCTCTCTTCGAGTTTGTACACTCATTTATATAAAATAAATTGATGTTAGCTTGATCAAAATAAATTAGAAGTTGAGACTTAGAAATATTGTTCAAAAAATATATAGATAGAGATGATAAATAAATTAGTTAAGTTAGTTGATGTAATCAATTGAAATTGTAAATCAAAATGTATAATTAAAACATTTTGATTTACAATTTCAATTGATTACATCAACTAACTTAACTAATTTATTTATAAACTCTATATATTTTTTTGAACAATATTTCTAAGTCTTAGCTTCTAATTTATATCCACTCCTTACTTTTAACGTGTTTGGAATTTTTCTAAAATGTTTATCAAAATAGTTTAATAATATGTATTTAACCAGTGCACGAGATTAAGTTTTTTTTTCAGAACCGCGTCCTGTCCGGGTTATACCCATACGCTCTAATTACGCCAGTGTGTTAGGGATGGGGAAGGTTGAATCTCGAGGAAATAAACTTAAATTTGCATTAAGGGAGTGTGGAAAGCCACTTTAGGGATAAACACCCTCACTATACCCGACACCCCGACCATCCCGACTTCACCGTCATCGGTAGTATAGTCAATTGCGAGTGTGACGTCTTATTTAAACTATGCGGCCACCGAAGCAGAGGATTTGTAAAATCAACAACTAAAATTAATACGAAGCTTTTCTACTCCAAAGAAAGGCGAAATTAACGCTGAATATAAGTTATCTATTAAAGATTTTATTAATTAGATTATTTGATTGTTTAAATATAGGCCTACGTTAAGCACAAAAGGCTATTTATTAATAACTTTAGTTTAGGAATAGGAATAGGAGGGTAAATTAAAAGCAATTAACTTGTATTTGCGTTAAAAAAAAAGAATGAAAAAACAAAAGTTTTAGTTAGCTTTTCCATCGTAAATTACTACCCGTTCAGGAAATTCACATTTTAGTTACTATACTGGGATAGGAATAAAAAAATAAATAGATTATTTAAAGTAAATGTACCCACATTTTTTATGGAAGGATACTGGAAAACAATTTATGGAAACTAACAGGAAATACAACTACAAGGTGTACCTTAACATGTGTGACTTACTTCAAAGGTGGAGTTTTGGCGGTCAGCCAATCTCAGTATATGGAATAACAAGTTATTCAGGTGGAGGCCAATTAGTTCAACATGGTTATGAATTGTCAACACTCCTCTGCAACCTTTCTAGTTCGTTACTTCATAGATGATAAGCCAGCACTTTTAGGCCCACGCATCCACTTGAGTTATGTAAATTAAAACAAATAATCAAACATTGCTCCGTGGTTATGACACTGGGATTAAATTAGTGCAAGGTGAGGTGAGTTGGTTATTCTTGTAACGTCACCGAACCTATTTCCGGGCTCGGAGTATATAGACTCTAGGGCATTTCCCACTCCCACTCTTCTGCTTCACCACTTCAGCCCTAGACAAGGATTTCAGAGAGAGTGGCATCGCCTGCCGCTTAACCCCACAAAAACCTTTCATCCAATATATAGCGCGAAACTAGAACTCTGCGATACTGAAAAAATATCGACACTTTAGTATCGAAAAACCTGAATGAGAAGTATCGATACAAGAATGGTATCGGAAGAAAAGTATCGATATTTCTCAATATCGTTACTTTCATTTAGCATATAAAAATAAAGGCATTAATAAAAGAAAAATGAATATTTTTATAAACCATTAAAAAACTAATGGCAGAAGTAGGAGAAACATGTATATATTTTATAAACAATTAGATAAATGAATATACTTAATTTATAAACTATTATTAAAATTAAAGGCCCCAGTCTTCTTCACTTAAAGCGTCTAGAAATAGCAGTTTACTCATTCTTGTACCCAGAAGCCTATCTCTGTCCTTACATACAGTGTCTATGGGTTTGGAGAACAGGCGCTCTGAAAGAACCGACGTTGCTTCAATGGACAGGTACAGCTGGACAATTTTAAATAGGCTGTGTAAAACTGCTTTAATGTCATCTCAAACTTGGGAATGGATTTGCTTTCAATGGCGATACAGGATTTTTTTAAAATACATTTATAGTTCATTATCGATTTTTCTCTGAAGTTCACAAAATTATTAAAAACGATATGATAATATATCAATATTATGGAAACGAACATATGTAAATACATAGTATTGAAACCTTGGGGAAAAAAAGATTCTTATAATTAGCTTAAATTAAAAAAAAATCTCATTCGTGTTCAAAAATTTTAATCAAATAAGAAAAACTCATTTTTTATGAAATTAGTAAATTAAACTATCTCGATTCGGGGTAGAAAGTAATGATATTAGTAAAATATCAAAAGATTTGAATCGTTGCTTAAATATCTGTTATCGAAGGAAAAGTATCGATAATGGTATAGTATCAGTAGTATCGGAATATCCTTAATCACAACCCCGTAAAATTTAGACATTCTAAACCATGTCGAATGTATCCTTTATGTTATATTTGATTATATTATACTAAATTAAAATCCAAACGAATTGAGGAGAAGGGGAAGGGGGCATAATTAAGAAACGTTATTTTGTATAATGACATCTATAATGAGCTCTGGCACTGTTTCAGGTGATAAGAAGTACCATGTTCCGCAATTGGAGCCTTTTAAAATACCAGAACTAAGAGTGAACCCAGATGGTGACAATCAGGCTGTTGGATTTTCTGTTTTAATAAAAAATTGCACCATCTCTGGTGTCAAGAATGTGCACATTGATGATATTAAGTAAGTAAAAGGAGGTTATATTAATTATTTTTCTGACCATTTAGCTTAATCCAATATAGAAAAAGTATTGTAAACGTGACAATTTGGACATCCAGGATGTCTACTGGGTCCGAAAGGCACCAAAGTCACGAAAAAGTTACTAACTACAAAAAAAAAAGTCACGGAAGTCGTTGAATAGTCACAAATTTTCATTATTTTAATCATAGTCACAAAAATATTGTTTTAATTTCCCGCGCATCGTAACAACGCAAACGCATCGAATGTCAAGTCACCCACTAACCATGATGCCATTTGCCAGCTATAAATTGCCTGATTGTTTTTTACTTTGATGCCAATTACAAGGCTAACGTTCACCATCTAGTTAAAAGTTTAATGTTGCATGTGAGTGCATTATTCCTAGATATGCATTATAATATAATGGTTAACTGTTTACCGAAGGAATTTGGTGGTAAAAAAAAGGTCGCCCAAAAAGTTACTAATTATTGTTTCTCCAACTCAGTAGACACGCTGACATCGAATTTATGATAATAATTATTTACGTTTTATGTGCAATCTAATCCAAAAATGTAGATGTTACCATTCTGTTGGTCCCTATGTATATGTGTTCGTCTATCTGTCTGTCTATCTGTCTGTCTCTGGGCATGGATCCTAAACTGTTTGATGGAATTTGTTCAAACTTGATATTTAGATGTGATATGCCCATACCTCAAGATAGTGTTTTGATTTAGAACAGAATTCACCAATTAAGAGTAGTTTAATAAAGATTGATCTTTTATAATTTCAAATTTTTCAAAAATGGCTCTTCTGATTTTGTTTAAAATGGAGGTCCCAGGTTCGATTCCCATGTCCAGGTGTCATTTTTCAATTTTCAGAATAAGCTATTATTAAATATGAGTTTCAGCAACCACCTTCATGTATATGTTTCAAGATTCTATTACTACCAGTGCCCCTTCTATCAATGCATGGTGCCTATAACCACTTAGATAACTATAGATTCTTTATATTGTTTAAATTTAATTTTTTGACAGATTTGACTTTAAAAAGAAACATGCGGAATACTCTCTGAAGTTTCCTTTGCTGGAGACTATTTCCACATATAACATCACTGGCAGAATAATGATTCTTCCCATTTTTGGAAGCGGGCAAAGCAACATTACATTTGGTGAGTTTTTATTTCAGGAGGGTATTTTGGGTTCAAGAACTGGTCTATCTTAGCCTCCCCTCCATATATCAAACCCTATGTTTAATACATATTAAATATATAACTATGCACAACTCAAAAGTTGTCTTCAGTATTTTCCCTTCAGCTTGTTCCGAAACGCTTGGTCGATAGCCCTTGGTCACAGACAAATAATATACCCAGACACTCAACCTCTATGTTAAAATGGTTGAGCTCCTTTTGGCAGCTTGAGTCCTTCGCCACCAGGAACGCTGTGGTTAGTCCTATCATCATCCAGCAGTGACACTAGCGAAGCCCAGTGTTGAAGGACTCAAGCTGGCAAAAGAATCGCAGCAAAACCCCCGTAAGGTTGAGAGTTTGTTTCTTTCTTGTCTGTGCCCTTGGTACAAACCTGTTGCTAATGCTATTTTAAATATTCTCCCAGTGATCCTTTTTTTTTATTTAAGCCAGCTATAACCGGCAGGGGTATAATATAAGGACAAATTATGAAACTTAGAATATTAAGTATCAGTATGTTGCGAAGTAGGTCTACCCTTTTCTTGAGACAGTAAAGCGACATGCTTTGGATACCTAACAAGACATGTCTTCTTGAGATTTTATTATTTAGGTGGTCATATTTCTTCGCTTGATACGGGTTTGATTTGTTCAGTTTGTTAGATGTTTATTTTATTAGTAGTACACTTCAAAAAATCTATTAATGGCCATATAGGCAGTGCTAAAGAGGTTATTTTATAAAGGCAGTGAACATAAATTGGTATAGAGAAAGAATGGAGAAATACACAGTGTGATAATGTGGAAAACCAAACTCAGTTCTTAGAGCTAAGATTTGAAATTCAACCTCTTCATTACCGGAAATTCACTCTATTGCACACCTGACGCCAATGTGCCCTGTCCTCTGCCTCCTCCTTCAGTTCCTAGAATGTTTTTATTTTCTTTAAGTCATCTAATATTTGAGTCATGAAAACTCTCATATTATGTACTTGCTATAATCTAGCCTATGGTAGGCTAACATAGAATATTAATTATTTATTGCACCAATTTTCCATGGAAACTGTCATTCCTAGGGATTTCGACATTCTATGATATTAGAAGGCTAGCACGAATGTATTTTCTCTTTTCAGAAAATATGAAAATGATTTACAGCTTCGACTTCGAAGAAGTCAAGAAAAATGGTTTGACCTATATCGCTCTGAAGAATTCTCACGTTGATGTAAATTTGGGTCGAGCCAACATTCATCTTGAAAACCTGTTCAACGGAGATAAACTTCTGGGTACGTATATGTAGTATGCGTATGCAAACTAGACTTCAGGTAGTATTTTATAAAGTAGCTTTCTAACCGCATTGTTTTGCACACGAATGTTGTTAATAATACGCTCTAGTCCTTGTTTCGTACTGAAACTCTTGTGTAAGCCACCAGCCCAAAGCTTGGCTAACTTGTGATATTTGCTTTTCCACCAGGGATTGATTCTTTCTGAAAAACTCAACTGTGAATAATTTGAATAAGGCACCCCCATCATAGGCCTGATCACTTTTTGGAATCTTTCTTGTGCACAGCTTTGATAAATGCACCTTCACCTTTAAAATTCAGAGTTTACTAGTATTATAGTATAACACTAGTGCATATTAATTTGTGTTGGGTGGGACCTTATTAAAACAAATTAAAGTAGTTTCTTAAATTAGAAGATCAATGTTAAAGGTACCCTTATGACTGACGTAAATTTTCGCCATCAACACAACAATGAAGAAATGTACGACCAAATCAATGTAAAAGTTTCAGCTAAATTCATATTGAACCTATTCCAATTTTGATTGATATTCGTACGTGTTTGAGCTTAATTGATGAGTAGTTCTTGTTTGTTTATACGTGCGCGCAGTCGGGTGTATCAACACAATGAGCTCGAGCTCTGCCCAATACGATCAATTGTAATGTGACGTAACGCATTATCTGATTCTCCCCACCCGCCCAATATGCTTACGTAGTTTATGAAAACTTCTAACTGGTACACACAGGCACTACAGGTTACAATGACCCTACAATACAAATATAGTTTCCCAGAGTATACAACTCTCACGACAGCTAGTTGTACTATATTTTACATGACTGGTGTCACCATCTTTTATTCATAGAATAACTCTTAACATATTATAAATGTTAAGGTACAACTACATAAGTGCTGGTCATATCACAAACAAAATATGGAAGCCAAAAACAATGTGAAAGTTAAAATTAATCAAATCGTTAGTAAAAATGAACAGTAGGCTAGTAACTATTTGAGTGATTGGATATTTTTACACAGGAACATAAACAAATCAATAAATTTAAATGTGTTAGTTAACCGTGAGAGGAGTTTATAAACTAATTTAAACTAATGAAAGAAGTTCTTTGAAATAAGATGTTTTTTCTTATCTGGTTTGAAGATATTGCCTCTCTACTTTCATAGCCATGTCATATGTTGTTATTTATGGTCAAAAACTTGTTTCGGTAAAACTGCACCATCAATTATCAGCAGGGGAGCCGGAACCATAAGGACAGGGGGGCATTGCCCCTAGAGAGAATCGCCCTATGGAATAACTCTGCCTTCCCTTTACTTAGATATATTTAAAATACTCTGATATTATCGAATATTTAGCTGAACGATGGCATAAATCAAACTCCAAATAGCTGAGAAGACAACGTCACATAGTTTCTAGAGGCATCTAATTGTAATAAAAAATCAAGCTAGAAGCATTCTAAATAGCTTCCTGGGTCATATAAATTTTAAAAATGTCAAGGAGAAGACCAATCCAAATTGCTTCTAGATACATGTAATTCTTAAGAATTTTCAGGCAGGGACTCTCCAAATAATTTTTGTAAGCATTCCATTTTCAAATATTTTTCTGTGGAAGACAATTTTAAATATCTTCTAGAAGCAACGAATTTTCAAAGAATGTCCAAATATTTTCTAATAAGATCCAATTTTCAAAACATTGCTGGGCTAAGCTTCTAAAGGCATATAATTTTCGAGAAAATTTCAGGTGAGGTGCAATCTAAACAACTTCCAAAAGCATTCAAATTTCTAAAAAAATACTGGTGGGTGGGGGAAGAGACCTTTATATAGCTTGTAGCAAATTTAAATTTAAAAAATCTGGGAGGGGATTATTTAAAACTTCTCTAGAGGCATTCAAATTTCAAAAATTTCCCGAAGGGAGACAACTCCAAATATCTTCTAAAAAAATAAAAATCTTAATAAATATAATAGGAGGAAGGACTAGGTACTCATCTTATAGAAGAATCCAAATCTAGCCATAAAAGTGCATTAATTTTTTATCCTATTTGTAAACTTAAATTTTTGAAATTTCAACACTCAATATTTGCTTATTTGGTCTCGTAGCTTCAAAACGACAATGAAATCAACATATCTTTTTATCTAGTTTATTTGAACGTAAATTTAGAAAAAAAATCACTCAAATCCGTCAAAAATTGATGGAAATATGCAATTTTTGTTGCGATACGATCAAACCTAGGGACATAACTTCTCTCATTTCGAAGACTAAATAAGTTTTGTTCACCGTTACTTGATTTTATTTGTTTCATTTATTACTTTTTATTTGATGAGCAAATTGGAAAATATTTCACTGAGTTGGTACCTTTTGTAATATGTATCTGGAATTGAATTCAATAAATCAAAGGTCCAAAGTATCAAGCTTCATTAAATGTAGGTTTTCAAAAGCCATTTTACTGAAATTAAACTAGGTACAATAGATATTTACAAAAAAGTGGGCCATATGAACGATGGAAAAGTTTTAAAAGTACAGAGGTATCACTATTTTAAGGTCATTCATCAACATTATCTTCAGAGTCCTCAGGAGGTTCCGAATTCTTAAACGACTCTCCGAGGCAAACAGAACAGAACTTGGAACAGTGAAGGCCTGCCTGCATGCATTGGCAAGATTTAACGTCACAGTTCTTGGATGTTGTTAACTTGCATTTACATGAAATCATGTTAAGAAGATCTTTGGTAGCTGCTTGTATAGTTGTTGGTACTGGGCGTAAGATGCCTTCCATCATAATCCATCCCCATATAGTAGGATTTAAATAGTTTCCAAGCCACCGTTGCACTTGAAGGTAAACTCGAAGCGAATGCTGGGAAGCAACTGCACTGGTTGGTGGAAGATTCGCCAGATTAAATTTGGAAGAAAGTTTTTTCTTGACTTCTCTATCGTAGTGGTTGTATCGCAGCTCATCCAGGGAAGTTATTTTTTGTCCTTATTCAAAAACTTGTATTAGAAACGCCTCCCCTATTTCAACAACTTTTTGAGAGTCAAGAAGTGGAGTGTCGAACCATGAAACAGCAGAAAGAAGTTCACTCTTTTTTGTAAGTAATTTGAAAGCTGTTGTCTTCCCTTTTTTATAGGTTGTACAACCAGTGGCTACGTGAAAAAAGAGGAAAGACTCCTTCATTGGTCCAAGAGCTTCTTATATTTTGGTGATGCATTAAAACTTCCCCTCGTTCTTAGCGGTTTGTGGCCGCAGGGAGAACAATGACTTATTTGTAATCCCTAGTGCCATAAAGATAGCCAGAATATTGGAATCAGTACCCACCACTGCAACTGATCGGCCATAGTTTTCACATTCATATATTATAGTTGTCCAGATTAACGCGTCTGCATCGTTCTATGCCTGTATCACCCACAACCCTTCAGAAGTGAAATACTGCCACATCATTTGAATCAGCCGTGACTTGTTTTCAAAGTTTTGCAAGAAGCTAGCTTGATTATTAGTAGTCAACATGTTTTAGTCGAATGAAATTATTGCTGACATTTTTGAAACCATTCTTCTTTGCCTCTCAACACATTTAGTGGATGATACAGATGTGTACCCATCGAAAACTACTGCTACACATGGGGAAAAATTTCTCTTGACCCAGTTGACATATTTCAGACATATATCTTTGTATGCTTCGGGTTTGAACCAAAGTAATGCATGCAGAAGGAATCCTCCATTTACTACATAGAAGCATGTGGATTGTTTTTGGACACACTGCTCAACAGATTCAATTATAGTAGCTAGAACTGATTTTTCATTTTTCCTCATGGAAACCTCGTCAAACAGTGAGGGGGGCTAAGGGGATAATTCATACTTGAGATGTTCTTGAAGCTTTTCTTTTTCATTGATCTGAAGCACAGCTGTAATTCTGCTGAACAACTGCAAAGGATTGATTAAAAACACTTTCATTTTTGATGTTTATTCCTTGTGGCATATAAAGGAACTGCTCTCTTTCTCCTCTGAAGTCTTATTTCACCAAACGAACAATCATTGACAGAAGATAGCAACTTTTGGCCAAGTTCTTTTGCTTGGTGGCAGTTGGTTTTGTTATCAACTGCCAGGCCACTAGCAATGTTCATCAGCACACCTTTTGGAGATGAATCATCGAAGGGATTGTGAAGTAACAGCCAATTAGAAAGCTTTGTTGAGTCCAAGTCATCTCAAGATTAACTGGATGGCTGAAATTCAACGTGTTGCTATGATGAAACAATGTTTTTCAACAAAAATATTCCAGTGCTTCTGATATATTCATGTTAATGGGGCACGTTGAATCCCATCTAGATAAAGTTGAGTCAGTCATTCCTCGGCCCTGGGTCACTCCCCCTGACACTTTCATCGATTTCATCAGGGATTGCTATATTATCATATCTGGAGGCACTCCACTCCATTCCCTCTCTTTTCTGTGAATTGTAAAGTACCCTTCAGTAAATTTTGCAAACTCAATTCTATCCATTCTCTCCTTAAGTCCTTCCATTAACTGAACATATAAATGAGCCCATTTGGCATAAAACAGGTGTTCTGCAGAGTTAAAATAAGGGAGCATAGATTTTATACAATACGAATGTAAATGCCAATCACCGATTCCATCTGCTGGAATGTACAAAAGACAGAGTTTAACCTGTTCCATGTATTGCAACCACAGTTGACCAGTCCTGGAAAATTCATGATTTTCTGGTACTTCCTCAATCACTTTAACAAAATGTTGAATATTAGGGTTTGCTTTAAGATCCTCAATGCTATCTTTTCTTGCAAGCATAACGTTATGAATGGAGTCTCGTATATTACTTTTTGTGGATTCATCGAATTGCTGAGAATGTTACAAAACCGTAGCAGCAGGGCTACGAACGTCAAAAAATGTGCTCTCAATGATTTTGAATGTGCATGCCCACTCATCATTTTTACAATAGTATTTTTGGCATAAAACACACCCCAAAGCTCCTCGATTCCACTACCAGACATCAAGTATCCAAGTGTGCCTAGGTAGGACATCAGCAGATGGAATCCCCCAAGTCTTACTACAATTTTTGACAAATCCGTGATTGGGTCATTTGCAGACATTATTTCCATCCAATAAAGAGGTCGAAAGTGGCTATACAAGTTTTTTGTCCAAGGTTGTTACATTCCTCTACTGCATAAAGGAGAGTTGAATATATTGTGTTTATGTCAGGAGCTGGACTATTGAAGAATGGAATAGGAACAACACTACTTTTATCAAACTTTGAAGTACCATTGTTCTTGTATATGGCATGCATGAAACCATTCCAAGAATGTTCTGGTGAATTTTTCACGAGTTATTAACATATCCATAGATGGTTTGTAAACACAGCATGTTCAATATTTAGGACGTCTTTTTCTTTAATAGGAAGAGCAATCTTTATTTTAACATTTGAAGGTCCGATGTTTGTTTTTTCTTGTAGATTGATATTTCTCTTCTAGCCATTGCTGTCACAGTTTCTACTGACGGATTTGTGATTTAGGCACACGAGAATCAGTAACAATTTGTTCAGGTCGAGTACTTTTTCTAATACTACCATACAATGAAACGTATTATGACAATCTAGAGTTCTGGCATTGAAATATGCATTATCAAACACCCACTGTGTAAAATGAGATAATGTCTGGGCAGGAGAAAAGCACATGCATGAAAAGTCAAATCTCCGAATTTCTCTGTAGCTAGCGCATACTCCAAGACTGTGGAGAATATCAACAAGCTGCCGAGAAGCAAAATGACGGAGACAGTATGCTCCAGCTGCAAGTTGGATGGGAGATATAAAACTGTTTGGCCTAGTCATTGAAATGATCGAATGGCAAACCATGATTTGCTTTTGTTCTACCTTTTCCATGTATTTTCAACTTTAAGTTTCTTCTGCACTAACATTTTCAGAGTTTCAGGAATGACAGTACTTTGGTTACTAAAACATGTTTTCAGGTTGCGGATATAACTTACTATGAATACCTTCAACTGAATGTTCTCTCGAATAATTTTGGCTGCCGTTAAGCCAATGCGATTTCTCTTATTGCAATCGTTGCTGTCCCTTTTTTCATACCACGCATCATGCAAGACTCACTTACTTGCATCCTTAAATGTCAAGATCGTTTCCCTACCAACACCCTCACAGCACTTTTATAGCTACATTCATAGTATAAGAAGAAAGAGGACATCTATGGAGCAAAAATTGTTATGTTTTTCCATATTTGAAATATCTTGGTTTTTAACAAAAATATGAGTGAAAACTTGAGGAGAGGCGGTTGTTATATGGCGGCCATCTTTGATCCACTATTTTTGATGGAAGCTCACATCACACTTAAGGGGATTTTTGGGATTCATTTTAAACGTATTTTGGAACAAACCCTCAAATTTATGGCTAATTATAAATTAATTTCACTTGGCCTCCTTTTTTTGCCATTTTCCTGGGCTAACATGTTCAAACACGTAACTCAAATTAGTACGCCATATCATATTTTTTTTCATTTGACCAATTTGTTTTCATGTGCCCGTATGTGTGTGAACATTTGTGGTGTAAAATTATGCTGCTTAAAGAAATATAATGTGGTAAGTCAACTTTAGTTCAAGCTAGCCCGCCACATATTGAAAAACACAAATAAACAAAATTATATTTATATCATTCTATTGTACTCTGTTTGTGATCATAGTAACATAATGGTAAATGGCCTCCCCAGCAAATTTGGTCAAGTAGCAAACATTAAATCTGCCCGTTTATCTGACAACTTAATAACTGACATCAGAAAAACGCTGAGTCACAATCATTTATCTACATAAATTAATAGGGCACTCAATATGCTCTTGCTACAATAATAACATGGTAGCAAACACAACGAAAACAAACCACAACATTTTCCCCCGATGTGATCAAATACCATCATTTACTACAAGTATGATTTGTGAACATATATATTAAAAATAAATTATTAGGAGTGCAATTTGAAACCAAATTTACCTAGGAATCAACCTACAGGAAATGTTGGTAGGAAAAACGTAGCCAAGCTTAACTTTTCTTTAAAAAAAAAACTAGTTTGATGTAGGGTGGGGGATGGAATCCATCCATATTAAATACTACGTGCAAAGTACATATATTAAACCTATTGTGCAACATGTTAGTTAAAATCGCAATTCCTTCAGTTTGAGCTCACCTAAATCTACTATGGCACGTTCGTAATCAAGCTTTGAGTTTAATAATTACGGATTAGACCGACTAGCCAAGGGTGACCAGACGTCCCGGTTTTTTAACGGGACTGTCCCTATTTTTTTTATTGTGGTCCCGGTGTTTCGATGAAACTTAAACGGGACGCTAATGTGTCCCTTTTTATTCATTCCAGTACCATTTTGTCCCTTTAAAAAAAATTGAGGCATGACCGCAGTAGTTCTAAAAGTTTTGAACTTTTTGAATGTCAAATGCGCGAAAGGCTCTGATATGATGTGTGAAATAAACATCATAATTATATTCTGAGGTCGAATATTTGGACGCTCTGACCATTGTTACTGATTATGAACACACTCTCTTTACGATAGGTCGAAATTTGACAGTCTAATCAATACTGTGACATAATATGGTAGTACTGCTGTATCAACTGTCTAAACTAATAACAAGCGGTAAAAACGGTGCTTTGTGTTCGTACAATGTAGTTGATACATTGTGCAGTTCTCAGTCCTGTGATCAAGTCTTATTTTTGTAAGCTGTTACGTCATAAAACAAAAATGTCAATGTTTATACTCTATAATACACTTGAGTCCTATATTTTGGGAGAAATAATAGTATTATAGTACACTTCAGTTCTAAATTCCAAGTGGAAAATAACTTGTTCAAAATATGCTATATACTAATTGCGTATTAGTGAATTTTTATGTAGAGCGAACCCCATGTGTCCCGTTTTTTGTCCCTTTTTTTTAAGTCAGGAAAAAGTTGAAATGCCCCATTTTTAAAATTTATTTTTGAAATCAGGTTGCCCTAGACTAGCCCCATCACAGCGCTACAAGCATACACTAACAATCCCTCACTACAATCGGATAGAAAAAACAAGCCTCATACTACATATTATAAATTAAGAAGCCTACTTACATAGAATAATATGAAAACTATAACACTAATTTTCATATTGATCATTGTACTTCTTTATTTTGTTCCAGGTGATAATATGAACAAGTTTCTGAATGAGAACTGGAGGGAAGTTGTAGATGATGTTGCACCACCCTTCACTCAAGCTTTAGCAGAACTGATGGGAAATATATTTTCTGGCGTGTTTGAGCTTGTTTCTGTGGAGGAGGCATTCATTTAACCTAAAATAAGACGCCACTGCTACAATATAATTACTGTACTATCCCAATTCTCTATAGGAGATAATATAAACTTCTCTATGCAAGTTAATAATAATGGATAGTCAGTTATATCTATGTTTGAGGCTATATTTCTACTTAACAGTTAAATAATTAAACATACTTTTTACATTGTATATTATAAAATGTAATAATTAACCAATGATTTTCTAACTGTAAGAATAAAGTTAAACTTATCCAAAGATCGGCCATTTATTTTGGGAGTGAGATTAATGTATATAAATGTTAACTCTTTACGGTGATTTTTAATTACTTGCAGTGAGAGTAAAGCTGAACTCCTCGCCGCACACCGGCCAAGTATTGTATGCGTACAGTACGAGGACAGAAGTGGTATAGTAGTAGTGTGGTATCGCATTGCCGCGGCGGTCCCTCACGCCGATATCGTAAATACCACGTACATCACAAGAGCTTGTTACACCCCCCACCACCAACCACACCCTATAATCCCCCTTCACCACCTGAGAGCAATGCAGTGATGAATAATCGAGGGTGTTGTTTTGTTAAAAGAATGAGTGATACCGTACACCATAAAAGTTATTTTTTTTAGAAACACAAACAATATTCAATGGTCAGCAAAACTCTTCTAAAGAATAACATAGTTTAATTAAACGTGTTAGTAAAAGCCATGGTTAGGGCCTGCTAAGATGAGAATGTTTGGAAGTTTAAATCGTATTTTCTGGTCTCAAACTGACGTTTGGCAATAAATACATTAATATCTCATGCGTTGTCCTTGTACTTGGCGCCATAATAAAACGGATCCCCAATGCCATAAAGAACTTTATAAACTTAGACATCAATAATAATAATAATAATAATAATAATAATATATTCTTCTAAATGGCCCATTTTACAATTTTAATAAAATACAAAAACAATACCACCTCGCTGATAGACTTAAGAGTGGTCTGGATTGGGCGAGAGGATTGTTTGAGAGGGTGTAATGGGGGCCGCCATGATAGTATCGTATGTGTCTTTTCGCTTTCAGGGCGAAATGGAAACCCACACATTGTAAGTATTGTAAGTATAGAATGCAATGCCGCCACTATGACAAGTGTGCGCGCAGCTCCATATAGAGATGGGCAGAACGGCTCACTCTTGGGAACGGGTTAAAGTGATTCAGTTCAGTGAAATGAGCCGTTCATTTTTATCGTTCAGTCGTTCGCGAACGAATACTTGTTTTGCAGCTCATCGTTCGCGAACGACCTGATACCGGCTAGTGGATCATCGTTCGCGAACGACCTGATACCGGCTAGTGGATCATCGTTCGCGAACGACCTGATACCGGCTAGTGGATCATCGTTCGCGAACGACCTGATACCGGCTAGTGGATCATCGTTCGCGAACGACCTGATACCGGCTAGTGGATCATCGTTCGCGACCGACCTACGGCTTTCAATCAGTCAATTACCGGTACCACTTGGAGAAACACATCGTGTAAATGAGCTATTCCCTTCGCATAAAAGGTCTACTTTCAGGGAGAAGTTTTTAAAGTTTATTAAATTAATTATTGTATTATTTATGCTCATGAATCAAATCTAAAACTTATTAAAGGTAGCACTTTATTTATTATGATTAATTACGTAGTTTATTAAGTAGAATAATTGTATTTAAATGCACATTTGTTTTAAAAAAATAAAATGCCACTAAGAAAAAGTAAACTTTGGGATCACTTTTCCGAAATTGAAGACAAAAAAGCCAAGTGTGGGTATTGTTCACAATTCGTCAGTTTAGCTTGTGGTTCTACCGGGAACTTAATGAGACACCTTAAAGCCAAACACCCTACTTTTAGAAGTGAGTTTCCTCATAGGTCAGTACCATCAGTTGATCAAGCTACATTAAACTTAGTTAGCAAACTGTTGACGATGTAAATATTATAGATATAGAAGTGAATTCAGACATTAACCAACCGTCTACGTCAAACCAGGCCTCTCAGTCGGCGCCCCGGATCTAGCCCGCGGGCCATAGGTTGCGGTGTGCTGCCTTAGAGCACGTGATAGTTTTAAATATTTGAGTTTCTAAGGAAGTATTTAAATTTTCCTCTTGTACCCTTTTTCCTAAACTCTAGAGACCATCTCTACCTGTGAGGACAATGTTGCTTATTGTTTGGCATTATTGTCGAGTGGGCGGAGGGGGGGGGGACGCAGAGGAGGTAGATTTGCTGAACAAGGAGGTAAAAAAAATTCTTTCGGCTGAAGAGTCTTCAGATTGTCTTGTGTCGTTCAATTCGAACTAGTTCATGTCGATAAGGTGAACTAGTTCGACTCGTTCACCTTGAGGAGCCGTTCAATTTAAACCAGTCGTTCGCGAACGACACATCTCTAGCTCCATAGCAAAGTGTGCGAGGACCTTAGTTGTATTTAATAATATATCGATTACACAATAAAGTTCATTTAATCAAATTTAAAACTAAAACGTTTTAGCCTCTGAAAGTAATTAAAATAGGCCTAGATTTTTTAAATAGATGGATATTCATAATGTACAGGAAATCAAATACAACATATTTACTAAGATATTACCCGCTTTAGTGGCCGAATGGTCTAAGGCAGCGATTTTCAAACTGTGGTACGCAAGCAGACACGACAACACTAACGCTTTCCCCTCAATTTGAGGAACTTATTTGTGTATAGCAACACTAATGGCTCGTCTTCAACCAACGCACCCGCTAGTTGAACTCGCAACTATGCAATTGCAAGCATACTCGTAATTATGCTTTCACTTAATACAAAATAGCCTGTCTACAATCAGGGGCGGCCCCAGGTAAATGTTGTGCCCTTGCGGGATTGCTTTTTGGCGTCCCCTATATAACCGGTGGATAATATAGTCCATTTGCCATAGGAGTGGTTATAAATGACATCTAATAAAAGCTATCAGATCTACTCTTATGTAGCCATTCGACAAACCAAATGATCTGCAAGACCATAATTATATTGATTTGTTGTCACTTTTGGCAGTTAAAACGTTGACAAAAATAATTTATATTTAGTTTTCTTTTTCTTTTGAGCGTCCTTTAAATCTTCTGCTAGCTGTCAGCTACCACATTTCCCATGACGATTGGACTCTGGAAAAATATGAAAATAATTCCCAAACCTAACATTATTTTGTAGACAATGCTATCTTCCATTTTTTTATTATAAGTTTAACAAATACTATGACAATATAAACAGTTTACGTTATAATTGCAAAAAACAAACCGTTTTAGGGTGCCATTTTTTCAAGATGGCAAATGTAATATAACCTTTTAAGAATGGCACTAAACTCTAATTTACTCCCCATAAAATTATATTAATATGTACAATTTCATGTAACTATCAAAAAATGAACGATTGTAACTCCACTATTTCGCCTAGGCTATGTTAGGTTTGGGGATTATTTTCATATCATGCCCAGGCTACTTTATGATAGGTTTAGCTCTGTTTGGCGCCCCCTCGAGCCGCCTCTGTCTACAATTAAAAGTCCTAAGAGACAAATTAACCATTGAATAAAATAATAAATATACCAAACAACCAACCATTGATGGCGCTGCGTTAAAATAATGATCCCAAATAACAAACTAACCATAGATAGTTCTTATACAATGGCTGTTTTTGGTCATGAAAAGGAGGATATTCTTTAACAACTGATTCACTTAAAATCTTGTCGAAATCAGTTGTACAAACAAGCCACGCCACAGCCACGGGGGTTTTAAAATTGAATTACCGAATTAGAGTTAGGTGAATTTTGGCTAAAGGCTAAAAATGAATATTCATCACTGTCCAGAAAAGCAATGTTGTTTCTAGTTTCATTTGCAACCACCTATCTTTGTGAAACTGGATTTTCTGCAATGGTGACAGTAAAAAATTAATTTCGTAATAAACTGAATCTTGACCCAAATTTGCGCTTAAAATTGAGTACAGCTGAACCAGACATCTTCTTGCTTGTTTCAAACATGCAGCACCATCCTTCTCACTAAATATGTAGATTTTAAGAATATTGTAACTTTTTTTTATAAATAAATAACATATACTCTCAAAAATAGGTGTAATTTTTTACTGCTTTATCATTCCGAGACATAGCTCTCTCTATCCTAATGACATTTTTAATATTTCAGTGGTACGCGACTGATCCGTAATACACATGAGTGGTACGTGAACAAAAAAGTTCGAGAACCCCTGGTCTAAGGCGTCACACTCATATTAGACTGGCCTGCTGATTACGGGGAAAGTTGGGGTTTGAATCCTGGTCGGGTCTACTTAGAGTGTTTTTCCCTAAATAGTTTCCCACTCTCCTTCCAAGAAAATGTGGGCAGATTACCTCTAAAATGCTTCCTTCCTCCTCCCTAACCCATTAGAATTATTATTATTATTATTATATATGAGTATAGCGTGAACAGGTAGTGAGACGCGGTAATAATAAAATTATAACGTTTAACCATTTAAGTAACAAATATTTATATAAACTAACACATTCTGAATAATATTATATAACTTTTATTGCATACTATGGTTCAAATATAAATGAGAATCAACAGTGTAATATTTATAGATGTACTGTATAAAATCTAATTTAATTGATTTTTATGACAAAATTACCAAGGACTTCTACATTATCAATATTTACTTTTATAACAGTTTAAAACCAACTAAAGCGACAGTTAATTCCTAAAGTAACTTTTAATCTACTTAAAAGTAGAAGAGAGCAGTGGCTTATCTCGAGTTTGTACCACCCAGGGTGGTCCCTGAGTTTGCCACCCCTCTCAATATACAACATACTTCGACAAAAAGTCACAATGACGTATGGGGGAAAGAAATAGGAAACCATGTTTATTTCTAAAGTGAACAATTTAATTTCAACATTCTACAATGTTATTTTTCTTGCTTTTCTATTAGCAAAATTGTTGATGATATATATTTTTTTAAACTTCCATAATTAATTTCTGGGAGGTGCTATTTTTTAACTACATTCGTCGCATATACTCTATCAAGATAGATTACTGTATTAACTATTGACAAACAAAAGAGGAACGGACGCCCTGCCCTGCTTCATCTGCTTAAACAATGCACACAAACTTTTTTGATTCGTCTGCTTGGGGAACCCTTTAGTTGACTGATTTCATTGAGCTCTACAAAAGCTTATTTTGTTTAGTTTGTGATGACCGTGCTCATTGATAAAGGAAGGGGTAATAATAGACTGGTCACCGGTGAGAGTACAAGGTGTAATCCTGCCTCTCTTACGTGTTCCTGGCTTTCTGAGAATTCTGAGCGTCTGCTAATTTACGTCCTGAGATGGAACATGCGGTAAAGATGAAGAAATGAGTCGGGGTCGGGAGAAGACCTCTAGATGAGGCGAGGAAGAATCCCGGGCCTGGGAATCAACCGGCCCCGAGCAGAAAGAAGTTGGTGGCGAGCGTCGGGGAATTTGCCGTCAACGGCAGGCTTGTGCAGCCCGTCTTAGTTGAGGGAGTCGAAGGTTTCCGTTTGTGTGGATTGAAGGCTCCTCCAGTCAGGAAGGAGCTCGTGCTGGGTTGCAAGTGATCCTCCACTAGCCCAAAGGTCGAGTCTTTAGCGGCTGCAGCCCTATCAATGGGCAACACGCCCGCAGGCGTGGCTGAAGTCAGCGGGGCCACTCAAACTTCCGAAGTTGAGCGTGCCGCAGGCCGAAGCCAGCGTGAGTCACCTGCAGGGGACAATCTGGCTCTTTCCAGGGCCAGTGAGGCTGGCGTTACCTCCCAAATTACCGTAAAGGTGGGCGCAATACAAAGCCAACCGAGTGCGGGGGGTGAAGCCAGCAGAGTCCCTCCAACTACCGGAGGTGATCGTGCCACTGGCAGCTGCCGCAAATAGTATCCTGCCCTTCTCGGGGCAAGGGACAATCCGGACCTTTCCAGGGCCAACACGGTGGCCATCGTGACCTCCACAACTACCGGGGATGTGGGCACGAGTGGCAGTCAAAAGGAGGATTTGTCCCTTTTCAGGGCCGATCAATCCAGTACGAGCAAAGCCAGTGGCGCCTCTCCATCTACAGGAAGTGAGCGTCCCACTAGCAAAGACCCCGGGGCATCCGGTATAGCTTCTAGGGCCTCAACTCGGAGATTAGTGCCAGCCCCCTACAAAGTGCCAGCAGCAATGCTGGTGCGGGTGAATCCAGCGGAGACCCTCCAACTACCTGAGGTGTACGTGCCGCTGATGGCCTAAAAGTACTGGAGTCCCTTTTCAGGGCCAACAGCCCACAAACCGAGAAGGAAGGTGAAAGCTTCCGCCAGCACGACGGGTGGAAACCTAACGGTGCCAACGTAAGCCCTGACCAGGAGGAGCCCAGAAGTCTTTCACTGGTAAAGACTGCTGCAAGTCGCACAGACGTAAGCATAATCACAAGGGCCTCAAAAACCCATATCGACGCTGACACTTCCCGCCAAGGAGTGTCAGTTGGTAAGAAACGCCCAGCTGAATTCTCTTCATGCTCGTAAGACGGTCACACGCTTCGCGAGTGTCGACAGCTCTTGCGAGTCCGTAGACGTTGAGGTACTGTCTTCAGGACCATACCTCTCAGTGATGCGTGACGAGTCGAGCCAGGGTCCAATGATGAGTCTGAAGGGTTTCACACCGTAAGACCCCACCGGAGGGGTAAGGCTGTCAACACCATGAAGCTAACTGGGGGCAGCCCTAAGCCTTTAGGTGGTAGCTCTGGTGATGAGAGTAAGGTCAACGGTGACCCAGCCAGGGTGCACTAGGATTGGGCAAAGTTGGGAAGTGGCGGAAACCTAAGGGTAACAACGCAAGCCGTGTCTCGTCCCATTCTGGTACTAGTAGTGTTTTTGGGCCGGCTCACAAATCCAAGGGGGAAGCCCCCCTATCATCTTGTGTGATGTGGAGGACTACTCCAAGGTTGCGAGGGCCATCCAATCCAAGGTTTGAGAGACTGTGGAGGTGGTCAGGCAGCAGGAGGATCAAGTACGTCTCCAGTGTGGGCTGGAGGAATCTTATCGCACCCTCCATAAGTTCTTGCCTAGCTTGAGGATCCAGCATTAGTTCACCTAGTGGAGACGGGAGCTACTTGTCAGGGTAGAGGATAAGGAACTCATGATATGGAAAAAACATGGCGACATCTAGTAAGAGCTGGTGGAGATGGGTTTCACCGTGAAATCCATTACCCAGATGCTCTCCCAGTGGAAACGATACCAGAAAACCGGTAAAAGGCAGTGGTTGTCAAACTTCGTTGTCTTGATGACCCCCGGAGATCATACCACAAGGCTGTACCCCGAATCAGTCGTATGCGGGCTCCACATCAGGGTGGAGAAATATAAGTTTGCCGGTGGCCCGGTTCAGTGCAAGAACTGTTTCTGGTTTGGTCATGCGTGGAAGGACTGCCACGCTAATCCTAGGTGTGGATTCTGTGGTGGTGACCACGAGAGGGGTGGGTGCCTGGAGAAGAAACGATCTCCCCCAAAGTGCCTGCACTGCTCAGGAGCCCACTCTTCGGCTTGGCGGGGTTGTCCTACGTACA
>CABFWO010002223.1:0-10542 GCA_902155825.1 Timema genevievae
TATACCTGTCTTTCTAAAACCAGATATTATGTTTGATGGTGACATGGGTTTTTCAAAAGCTTTCCCAACACATTCTGCAATTTGGTAAATATTGAGTGGTATACCAGGATGGTGCAACAGCCATGATTCTATGGCAGTGTCATAGTGAGACTGAAATGAATGGAACACACTTGCATCTAGAGGTTGCATTTTATTGCTGCGATTAGGTGGAATAGTCAATAGAGTCACCCTATTCTCCTTGGCAATTTCTAAGGCTGCTAGAGCAAGATGGCTTTCATAGTTGTCAAACATTAGAAGTGATGGATTTTCTTTTGAAGAATGAGAATGCTTTATAAAATGTTGCATTACCTCCGGTAAAAAACTGCTGTTCATCCATCCAGATGGCGTAGCAGGTGCTAGGGTTCCTGGGGGTGCACCTTTGATCATGTGTTCCTTATGATGAACCTTAGGAAATACCATTACAGGAGGAAGTGCAACACCAGAAGCGCTGACAATGCAGCAAGTAGTGACGAGTGTGCCCTTCTCACCACTTGTAGACTTATTCAATTGTTTGACACCTTTTTGAGCGAGGATCTGTTTTGGTGTTTGTACCGTCAAAGTGCCTATTTCATCTAAGTTATATATCCTGGCACCATTACTGAAGTTAGTGGTGCGAGATAAGACCTCTTTCAAGTTATAAAAACATTCCAACATTGTGTTTATTGAAGGAAGTTGCCCTTGATAAACTACAGGGCTCAGGTCGTCGAAGACTGAGGCATGGATGTAGATCTCTGAAACTGTACAACCAGTTTATACCTGCCAGTTTCTTCTCCAACCAGCACAGAGGAATTTCAAGACCATTGTGTTGAGCCATTTAAAATGCCAAACGCCAAGTTTCCACAGTATCCAATACATAACACATTTTTGCACACTGAACTAAATATGACATCAAGGCAACTTCTTGTTCATTCGTAAAAATACGACGTGAATTGTACTTTGAACACATGCGTATCACAGATCCTTCATTTGCTTTTGTTTTTTTTTACATAACGGAAATTTAAAAAAAATAATAAAAAACTATAAATAGCTATGATAGTTATAGTGTGTTTGAAATTGTTATCATGGGGCACAGTGTAACACTTGGGGCAGATTATAACATTGTTACACTCTGGCCCATGCCCAGTTGTTAAACTGTGCCCCATAGGGCCAAGTAACGGTTAGATCAAAATTCTAGGTATTTGTAACCTACTTAATGAATGTTAATAACACCGATATGTAGACAATGAAACACTTTCATTACTATAAAATTATAACAACAATATATTATTAACTTAAGGAATAATCAACAACACAAGATATATAAAATAAAATAATATACTTACTTGAAAACAAAGAAATAGTTTTAAACCAAATGCACTGCACACGTACCATTCAGCTTCACAATGGCTACTGGTGGGAAGTGTCAACATAGCTACCACTAGGGGTTTAGTTCCTGATTTCGTCATAATTCGCGTGAAATTCAAAACGTTATACTATACCCCATGTTACACCCTGCCCCAAACTCCCCTATATCTGATTTAACAATATATTATTTTAAATGTTTGTAAATATATTTTCTACCACTAGATTTGTCCAGTTGTGAAAAGGTACTAAAATAGACTTGAGAGAAATGTCTTTAGAGAAAACTTATTGACCCTTGTACTGTTCGTTTACCTTGAAAGGTTTCAGCAAACTTACCTTTCAGGTCTCCACTGCGGTCTAGTTTATAAGATGGGTTCAAAATGCAATTCGTCAAATAGGACTGCTACATCTTAGGGTAAATGGTGTGTACCTCTGTTTTAGACATATATATATATATATATATGCACATAAAACCACATATTGGTCTTGGAGAAAACATAGCATGCACAGTATAATTAATTGTACATGACTAGCAAGTAGCAAAGCTTGAGATGTCAAAATTATATTTATTACGCATACAGCCGCATGAGAGATCATATTCGTAAATTTTGAAAAATTGAAACCTGGACACCAGATTTCCGTGTCTAGGTGTGATTATTCAAAATCTACGAATGCACATTGTTCGCTCAAAATTAAGAAGTTCATAGTGATGATTTCTCATAAGGTGGGGTGGGGGATATTTTAGTCTTCATACTCAAGTTTAGTCAAGGAATTAAGGCACTTAGGTTAAGTTGTGTTGATGATAAATAATGTTAGTAAAACAATATCACGTTAAAAGTTGTACATTTATATTCATCTTAATAATTACGAAAAGGTTTATAATATGTATAGACAAACAAAATATTTTATCAATTGTAGGAGATAAAGAAACAAAACCTGAGACAAGGCAACTTTGTAAACGATGTCAGGGGTTTTATCGTTGGGAGTGAGCATTTACAGGTTGCTGCTGCTATAACAATAAAAGGAACACACCACAACCACCACAACCAAACTGATAATTCTCTTAGAGGCAGCCACTGATTTCTACTTAAACGAAGATGACAAATAATAAAAATCGGATAGCAGGAAAAAAAAAAGCTAAGGATTATAATATGGAATGCCAACGGTATTTTACAGCAAGCACAAGCATTCAAAGATTTACCACCTACTTATGCGATCGTCGTTGCCCTAATCTGTGGAACTAATCTACATGCAAACAAATGGCTACACTTATTTGGATACAGCATTTACCAAACTGACAAAGACCAAGGCAGAGTTTGTGGACAACTGTTGTAGTCAAGGACTATCTCTCGTACTATAGATCCAATATCCAGGACGCTGAAAACGTCAAGGCTACGGCAGTAGGAATTAATACCAAAAAGGTACCTGTCAGTTTTGTGGCAGTTTATAACCCTCCCAATAAACCTCTTCTAAAAATTGACACCGACAAAGTTACTGAAAGCAACGACTATTTATTAGGTGGTGATTTAAACACCAAAAATACAATATGGAAGAGTTCAATGACTAACAAAAATGGATGAATCATAAAAAACACTCAACTGAAGTAGACTAAAACGTGTTAGCGCTGGAAACACCTATATTCTATACCGGAAACTTACTTCATAGACCAGACTTCCTTGACATAGTGTTAACAAACTTGAAAATTATGTCAGAAACCTTATCAGTACTCTAAGAGCTTGACTCCGGCCATAATCCTGTACTTTGCAGATGGGATGTCCATATTGAACATCAATTCAACTGCCACAAACCGACGATAAGGACAAATGACTGGAGAAAATACAAAACTGACTTACAGGAAATACTCCCGAGACATGTTAATATCGAAACAGAGGCTATAGAACTGTACTCGACGACAATACAGGAAATCCTCAAACGTCACACCACGATTTATCCTAATCATCAGGACCTAAGAATTGACCATCCTGAATTTAAATAAGTTGTAACAAGATTAGTGTTCGACAGTGGTACTGGTGCGCTTCTTGTTGTATGCACCCCTTGTTCTCTATATATCCCTCTTGTTTAGCAGGTATGTAGCAATATTCTCGCTTGGCTAGGGGATTAGAGGAGACCGGGGGGAGGAGAAGGTACAGATCTGGATGAGTCTGGGTTCGTTTATTTTATTCTATAAATGGAGGATTCCAGACTTAACTGTGATCCTATATATATATATGGTGGTGATAGCCACGGGCCCAGTCCGAGTGGTGGACAGTGATTGGTCCAGGATTGGGCTAGCGTGCCCGGGTTGGTCGGTGTGTCCGCGAGTGAGTCAGCGAATCCGGCGTTAGTGTATCGCGGGTCATCGCAGTGTGTCGTATGCAGAGACATTATGGTGGCTTGTGTGGACTACAGGGGTGATGTAGACATTTATTGTTACTGTGGACTACATTTTTAATGAATATTTTTGTGTCTGTTTTTAATATTTGAATAGTTATTACGTATTTTATAGTTATTAATTTGTTTATTTTATCCACTTCAATGTTTATATGTTCCTATTAATTTATTGATCTATAGACTTACCAGGATGTGTAGAATGTAACTTGATCACTCTGCTTTCGCCTGTACAGGTATCTATCTATCCATTTAACCGTAAAATTTTCAGTGACTTAGATTTTCAAGCATCATTACCTGAAATCCACCTAGCTCCTGTTCAAGTCCTTCCACTTTCCACACTGAATATAACTTCACCTCAAGCCTAGATCAACCTTCAACTTCAAAGGACCTTATATCAACAGAGGTTATTTCTCACCCGCCAGCTGAAGTTGAAGAGTTCACCAATAGACCTTCAACATCCCAAGTCCTATTGGAGAATATCCCACCACTCCCCAGCAGTGCGAGTGCTAGTTTCAGCATTCGAAAGAGGCGTGGAGACCAAATTGAAATTTTGACTTCCATTCGGTATAAAGCCCAACTGGAGTAAAAGCGAACACGTTTGGGAGATCAGCAGAAGAAACTCATGGATAAGAAAAAATGAAGATACAGAAGAGCTATGCTAAGAAACAGTTTGTCAAAAGGTTAATAAATCCCCGAAATTTAACTAAAACAATTCACTAGATGAGTAAAATACTTATTGCATCGTTTATGGGGAAAATTTCATTGAAGATGGGATTCAGTGCACTCTTTGTAAAGGTTGGCCTCATGAAAACTGCACCAATCTTTAAAGTGACTCTCTCTTTTACAAGCGTGATGTTTATGTGAGAAAATAAAGACCAGTAATTTGTAACAAAAATTAAAAAGCTGTGTATATTTTTTAAAGTGGTGGTCCGGTACCACCATCCAATTTTCAAAAAGACAAGAATGATATGACAATTAAAATTTTTAAAATGATTTCTTGTATTCAATTTTTCAAAAGTTTACTGTAGTAAATGCTTAGTATTGGGATGGAGTTATCTAAAAAGTAAATATCATTGATTTTTCTCTCTCCTATTTTTTTTTCTAAAAATTCTAAAGTGTTCCATACCACCCGACCTTCTCTCACTAGAGCTTTTCTAATATAGGACTTTTCTAAAGATTATATTAATTCTACTTGTTTATTTAACATGGCTAAGTTCAATGCTAAAACGCAACGCTCATTAACACCAAGAAAACGAAACAATCGTAAAAGAACGTGCAAGAATCAGTATAGACTTAAAAAGATGGAAGAGTTTATTTACGATTCCTTCAGGTAAATAATAAAACCATAGCAAATTTATGTAAGTGGAGTGTTTTATTATTTACTAAATAAATAGTTACTCCATACTTGTTAAGAGTTGATATGGAACTAAATCAAACATTGAATTTCACCATATTGAGTTTTGATTTGAATCACGGTTTTTGAAAATAATTAATAATGAGATTTCAGGTGATCAGGCAGGGCCAATCTACAAGTCATTCATAATCTGCTAATGTTGGATGTTCTAGGGGTCAGGCTACCAGTGGTTCATAATCTGCTAATGTTGGATGTTCTAGGGGTCAGGACTACCAGTGGTTCATAATCTGCTAATGTTGGATGTTCTAGGAGTCAGGCTACCAGTGGTTCATAATCTGCTAATGTTGGAGGTTCTAGGAGTCAGGCTACCAGTGGTTTATAATCTGCTAATGTTGGGTATTCTGGGGGTCAGGCTACCAGTGGTTTATAATCTGCTAATGTTGGGTATTCTGGGGGTCAGGCTACCAGTGGTTTATAATCTGCTAATTTTGGATATTCTGGGGGT
Organism: Timema genevievae; assembly: GCA_902155825.1. Taxonomy (NCBI): domain Eukaryota; kingdom Metazoa; phylum Arthropoda; class Insecta; order Phasmatodea; family Timematidae; genus Timema; species Timema genevievae. The sequence goes on from CABFWO010002223.1 coordinate 5,631, forward strand.
CAGGCTACCAGTGGTTTATAATCTGCTAATGTTGGATATTCTGGGGGTCAGGCTACCAGTGGTTCATAAATCTGCTAATGCTGAATGTTCCAAGTGCCAGTCTATCAGAGATTCGACACACGTTATTGTTGGATGTCCTAATCAATAATGACATAGTCCCGTCTGTGTCCTCTAAAACAATGGTTTTCAAAATTTAATTTAGCCTAGCGCCCACTTCTAGGATTGGATGCTGGCTACCACCCTTCTAATAAAAGTTAAATATAATTATCATGCTGAAATAAGCAACCACAATCTTAAACTAATGCTATATTATACAACAATATCTCAAACTAAATACAGAGGTGGAGCTACGGACCCACAATCCCCACGACTGTGGAAAAGGGGGTGGGGGTGGGTAGGGGCGCAAATGTTTGGAGGGATTTGGGGCGCTAGCTTTTAGAAGAGACAAGAAAAAGATTAAATAGACAATCTAATTTTTTCTCACATTGAGGAATATCTTCATTAATTTGTTATTACTTATGCAATTGTTATTGTATAATATTGTAGGAGGTACTCAGGTACTAATTTTTTTTAAATATATTTCCGAGAATTTTTTTTGTAAAATACTAAGCTATGGTAGTTTATAGAGGCTACGTAGATATAATGCACAATTAATTTTATTGTTCATTTTGATTTTACTTATTCAAAAAATGTATTTCAATCCTATCCTTTTTTATTCTTTTCTTCAATAAGTATCTATATTAGAAAATAAATGTACGTATTATAGCGTGGCAAAATATGTTCAAACATATGTTTTTAGTAAACTATCCCTAATAAATTCCCCAGTAAAATTATATTGCTTAGTAATACCCATAAACAATCTTCATATATAAATTTTAAACATACTTTACCAAAAACCCATTTTTAAAACATTGATATAGCCATTTATAAAATATTTCAATTTTTTCAAAAATTACTCATCACTCAAACTAATACTAAACAAAATTTTCCCCTAAAAAAACTACATTTTTTAATTTTATATTTTCAAAAACTTCATATATTCAACAAAATCGTTAGAGCCATTCCCAAAATATTTGGGAATTCCAAGAATTACTCAACAGTAAACTACCCTTGAATCAAGTTCTGTCCCAGACTCAAGTATACAGTGTTATTCAAAAGGTCAAAGGTACCCTAGATATATATTTTAATCAAAATCACTAGAAGTTTTCGAAATTTTTGAATTAAAAAATATTACTCATCAGTAAACTACCCTTAATCTGAGGGCTAGGAATAAAATCAAAAATATTCCCTGCGATATGACCATATAACAGCTAAATATCAAGTTTTAACTTTTTTTATCACCGCGTCTTATTACCTGTTCAGGTTATACGCATATATGATAAATTATTCTAATGTGGTAAGGATGAGGAAGGCAGCATTTTAGAGGTAATACACCCGCATTTGCGTGGAGAGAGAGTGGTAAATATTTTAGTAAATAAATCACCCTCAGAGGACCCGACCAGGATCGAGCCCCGATCTCCCTATCCTTGGCAGTCAAGTCCACGTAGAGAGTGAAGCCTTAGACAGTGCAGCCACCAAAGTGGGTGAACAAAATTCATCAGACCATTTTGGATCTCTGAGCTGGTACAGACAGACATCCAGATAGGCAGACATGAGAACAAACAGAATTTTCAAATATTATATTTTGAGTTATGGTACATTTAATGTCAAAATTCATCATGATTTCGTTGTCGGATTTGCTCAGGAATACAATACTTTTTCTATTGATGGGAAAGTAAAAAAGTTAACATTAATTATTTATCTAAACATATTTATACCAAAACAATATTTATGAAATAAACAACCAATACAACAGTCTACATTTAGAAAAATTGGAAGTTGGCTAAGTGGTGGCTGGAGATAAAGGGGAGATATATTCACAATACAGGTGAAGATGAGTTTGAAAAGAATGAGTTAACATTCTTTTATCTGGATAATATACGTTGCATAGACTTATATTGACAACTCCAGTAAAACTTAGTATCAATTATTTCCCCCTTCGGTGGCCGCATGGTCTAAGGCGTCTATATCGCAATAGCCTAGACTGACAATGACGGGGAGATCGTGGTTCGATCCTGGTTGGGTGTACTAAGGGTGTTTTTTCCTAAATTATTTTTCACTCACTCCACGCAAATGTGGATACACTACTTCTAAATTCAACGTTACTCATACGTAGCCTATTAACGTAATTTATACATATAGGTAGAGCTGGAACGGGTAGTAAGAGGTGGTGTCTAAAACAATATAAACTATCTTTAATGAAGATCAATTGAAATGTTTACTACCACCTACATTGAAATATTTGTTTTGAAAGCTAAGATATGTAAATATAAACTAAAATAGACTAAACTTGCTACATTACAAATGTTTATTGACTTCAAGAGGCACAGCAATAATGTTTACTAGCATCGTCGGTGCTCGCATGGTCCTAGCCGGCTCAAACACATTCCACTAAACTCGCACAGACTGCTGTTGCGTATTACCAACATGTTATCCACAGAATTGTGTAAACATCAGTCATATTTGAATTGTAGAGAGTGAATGATGCCTGAAGTAGAATGTTAGACATAATTATTGCTTGTATTTCGAATAAAAACAAAGCTTGTAAACTGAAGCAAGTAATAAGGAATTTCTTCAGTTGTTTTCTACAAGGCCATCCTATCACACCTTTCTTATACACAACCCTTTTCTCTTCTCAAAGTTACACAAGATCGCGAATCTTATTTTGATGATGTTGACACCATCATAGAATGAAATGAACAAAGTGGACTGACTCGAAGGCCTATGTGTGTAGCCCGGATAGGTACAAGGTAAAGTAAATGGTATAGAACTCCACACGGGCCATCTCGCTCTATTGTTTAAAAATGGAGATATTTACTCAAAACTCTTAATATATGTGAAACGAGATAATATACACTAACAAACCCAAGCATTAATTGAACTATAATTACGTAAAACATATTTTGAGTCTCGGTTTTAAATTTTATTTTTAAGGAATTAATGTCCTCATTTGTATGTTTGGAGCAGTAAAAAGATAGATATTGGTTCCACAAGGCTCAACACTTCTTATTAAAATTTCGACTTCTAGTTAAAATTTTAACATTTGATTAGGTGTTGCACATCTTCAGGTCATCGCATTGCTATTAAATCCCTCATTTATAAATTTTGACCAATAACAAATATAAATATTGACTATTGAGTCTAAGAGGTTAAAAAAAACATACATTTTCGAGAGACTTACTTATATTTAATTACCTTATGGTAAAATAGAATTTATTGCGTTAAAACTTAAGTCTTTACAAGTAAAGCTCAAAAAACTATATCAATATATTTGCCAATATCTCAGAAACTGTTGGTTTTATAAAAATATATTTCAAATAATTTTTTTAAAATTTCTAATAGTCCTACAATTTTTCAATGATAAGTTATTTAGTATCTCAAATAGTTGCGGAGATACGGAAATTTCCGCTTGTGTAAAGTAGCCTAAAAATCATTTTCATGCGAAAATGAAAATAGCCAGTTTATTTATAATCTTAATCAACGCCTAGGTACGAATTTTAATCAAAATCGTTAGAGCCGATTTTGAGAAAATTGATTTTTTTTTTTCGCTTTTTATTAAGATACTCTTAATTTTATGTTTAAACAGACACACAGACAGACAGAATTGCAAAAATCACTTTTTAGGGTTCGGGGGTTAATGAGACGTCGACATCCATCAACATTTTGGTGTTTTTTTTTACGGTCGCAATAATTTACCTTTAGTGTTTGAAAAGTTAAAAAAATAATATATATGTAATTACATTAATAATAATAATTAATTTCATTTCTAAAATAGTTTTGGAGTTATGATAAAAAATGAGAATTTACGCTTCAGACCGGAGCACTTAAACTTATTTTGCCGAAATATTGAGAGTAGCCATTTTGTTGAATATTTATAAATGTTTTGAAATGGAATTAAATCAAAATCGTTATAGCCGATTTTGAGAAGATCTAGTTTTCTCTTTCTGCACTTCAGTAAAATACCCTTAATTTTAGGGTTGGATATCCAATTCCAAAAACCCTTGGGGCCACCCTATGAAAACCCTAGATACAAAGTCTTAGCCCGATCGTTAATATAGTTTAGGCTCTAGTCGGAGGTACATACATACATACAGACAGACAGATAGACGGAAATTCAAAAACAATTTTTTGGATTCTGGGAGTCATAAAACGTCGAGATTCATCAAAATATTGAGTGCGATTTTTGTGACGATCACAATACTTTATTTATCTTCCTGCAAGATAGCGAGAAAGTAAAAATATATAAGTTTGATCAATCTTTAGAGATATATATATATAAATTAGTAATCTAAATTAAAACACATATTATGTACTTTCTTAATTTTTATTGATACAATTTTGGTCAAAATTGACACTTCTTACTATATTTAAGGTTGTTGATTCCTAATTGTGGTATAGTGTTAATAGAAGTGATAAGAACATCAAGCTAATCTAATATTTTTATAGGCTGGAGCTACTGGCGAAGTAAATATTTATTTGTCCGTTATGTTTACAGGAATACCCACTATTACGACATGTTGGGTTCCAGACGATTGTAGTAAAGGTAATTAATGGTAGAGCCAAAACTGCCTTTTTACTTTCTATCTTACAGGTAGAGAAAGTATAGTGATCGTCAAAAAAATCGAAATCGAGATTTTGATGAATCTTGACGTTTCATGACTCCCTGAATCCGAAAAAGTGGTTTTTGAATTTCCGTCTGTCTGTCTGTCTGTCTGTCTGTACCTCCAACTAGAGCCTAAACTATTTTACCGATTGAGCTGAAACTTGATATCTAGGGTTTTCATAGGGTTGCCCCAAGGGGTTTTTGGAATTG